>JAGDQP010001801.1:33684-50611 GCA_022664845.1 Lepisma saccharinum | reverse complement strand
ATCTATATCACGTGATACGTTATCAATAGTTTATTTTGTATTGGAAGCTGCATCCACTACTGCTGCTAATACTACTGCTAATACTACTACTACTATTACTATTATTACTACTGCTGCTGCTACTACCATTGTGACTACTGCTATTACTACTACTAATAATAATAGTGCTAAAACTACTATTATTATTATTACTACTACTACTACTAGTGCTAATGCTAGTACTATTACCACCACATGATGTATGGTCAGAACAACCACTGATAACAAATAGACAGACAGAATGGAGATATAGAAAGAAACCCTTGGGTAACCTTTCACACGATTTTCCCATTCGAGAAGGAAAAATAGAAACTGCAATGTTATGAAGACACATGTGTCATTTTCCATTGAATATTGAAACATTAAATTGAATTATCAGACTTGGTTGTTCTCAAGACGGTTAAGCCCTGCCCGGCCCGTTTACGCCCTGCCCGGCCCGTTTACAGCCCGGCCCGTTTGTGCCCGGCTCGAGATTCGGGCCGGGCCGGGCCGGGCCGGGTAGGGCCGGTCAAAGTATACAGATCCAGCCGGGCCGGGCCGGGCCGTCTTCGGGCCTGGGTTTGCAGGGCTCTGGTCGGGAGTGTTGTTGTTTTTTTCATGGCATCATTCGTACACCAAGTAACGAAAATACCTGGGAAACCATTAAGACGTGTCCATATAGTTGGACTTTGTCTTTAATTCTATCCTTGAAAACCATATTGGTTTCAATTCATTGCTAGATTACATGATGAGACTTAATTTCAGAGGCTTAAGAGGCCTCTTTCGTTAAAAAAAAACTTTGTTTTTTATGGGTGTAGTGAATTGTCTATTTTACTCTGCACCGATGTGTTCGTTTAAATTTCCCTGTCAGATATAACCACAAACAAGTAAATTTGGCAACAACGTAAAGCTTTACAAAACAAGTATTCAAGTTTCAGAGAAACTAACCAGGTGTTAAATATTTCAGTCAACAACGAATGTACAAGACTTGGGCAGACAATTAATATCTATCGATTTTGTGTGGTTAGATATGATAAGGTTAGATCATTTCCTCTCAAGAATTTAGTTTCGGTGGTACTGGATACCTTTCGACGTTTCCGGATTTTATAGTAAATTTTTTGAAGGGCCTTTAAAATTTTATTTATTCGCCTGTAGCACAGGGTAGATTAGAGGTTCTATAAAAGTGGATAGAGAAAAACTGACATCAAATTCGAGTCCAGAGATCTCCCCATTTACTCAACCGTTTTTAATTGTGTTATGGGTGCAAATTCGTTTTAGTGTAATTCGTAACCTATTGAGTATAGACAAACACTTGGATTTTCACTATTTGTTCTTACCCTTTCTTCCAATACCCGTAACAATTTGCAATTTGCCTCTACAATGTGACGTTACTGATCGACTATCTAAATTAACCGATTTCACGGGAAGGTTTTCTGAACGCGATGGATAAACAACAAAAACATTTTGACCAGTAAAAATATTTAAAAGTAGAAATAGTTGAATTAGTTGCCGCTAGGTGGCAGGAAAGTGTAAGTTTTTTCACTTTTAGTTCAGTTTTTTTTTTAAATATTTTCAAACGAAATGTCTTTTTGTTCTAAATAACTTCTACGAGATGTTTCGTATTACGCTCGGGGTTTTGATGAAATTATCGTCGATTCAATAAGTTGCTATCCATAGACGCGTCCGCTTTTTTTTTTTTAACTTGTCTTGATTCAAGCCATAATCAAGATGCCATTCATTGTTACATCAAGTGTTTTATTTTATCTGGTTTTAACTCAAACTATTTTATTTCCATTGCAGTCTATTCGAGAAGAGGACAAACGAAAGGGAATTATCGGAAGTCTTGGACAAAAAAGCATTGAGGACAAACTGACGTTGTACATTCGAAGAGGAAGTGACGACAGCAAGGAACAAACACCAGAACCAGAAGGTGCTCGAAGCGTACCAACTGGTGCCTCCTCGCCTACTACTCCACCTACACCAGTCACGAAGGAGAAAGAGATACCAAGGCGAAAAGAAGGTGTTTCGGAAATCAAACAGGGTTCTGAATCGAAGAATTGGCGTAGAAGTTTAGACTTGAAACATGATGCTTCTTCAAGATCGAAGCTTATTCAAAAATATAGACATTCTATGGACGTTCCTGGTGATTTCCTTAAATCGATCGTTGAAACGAAAAATCAACCGGTATCACCCACTTGTAAATCTCCAACTGTAAGTAGCCCCTATGGCAGTAAACGACTAGTAAACGAGGGTGTAGCCCCAAATACGGTTAGGTCAAGACTTCATGAAAAGCTTGTAAATAATTTAGACATGAGTGACATTGCTGGTACACTCGAATCGATTAAACAACAAGATGACTCGGTGAATGAATCGTTTGAAAGTCAGCAGGGCCAATTACCTCCATCCGTTCCACGACGATTACGGAAGACTTCACGTGCTGGATCCGACGAGACCAGTGAATCATGCAGCGATAAGATTGAAATCGATTCGGAGAATATTGAGACACCACCTGTGAGTAGGAAAGTATTCGGTTATAATAGTTTTAGGGCAATGGATAAAAGTTCTGCTCTTGCCATGGATGTTGGCGATGATTTTCTGAACCGAAGAAAAGCACGTCGATTTAGGAGCCTCGTGACCGAAGACCAACATAATTTTGGTGCACAATTACAGCGAACGAAGCAAGAAAATAGTTCGACGGAGAAGGTGACTACTCAGAATAGTTCTGAAGTTAACGCGGATAGTTCTGAAAATGAACGAGATGAACGTGGAATGAGGAAGTCTACAAAACATAGAAGACAAACTGATCAAGCAGTAGAACCTATAAAAGACGGAAAAGAAAAAGAAGTATCGAAACCTTCAGAGAAGTTAGGGAAAGCTCTTGACGATGAAATGGGAGATGGTCAGTTTGACAGGTTTTCGTCCGCAAGAAGAACAAGAAGATACAAGAAAAACCAAGAAAATTCTGAAAAAGATGGCGCTACTGGAACTCTAGAAGACCGCTTAGAGACAAACGTTACTTCTGAAGGAGCTGTGAGCAAAATTGACATCAGTAGACATGTTCCGGAGCAACCAGTGGAAGGAAAAATAGAAGTGAGCAAGATGTTACCACAAAAAGCCAATTCTTATGAAGTGAATCCTCACGCCACTGGTGAAGATAAAGAAACTAGATTAAATAAGTGGAAGGAAAGGCTTAAAGTACGCAAATCGAAAGACGATCTATGGCAAGGAGTGAATAAGAATAACGAAAGATCAAAAAGCAATATTGAACCTAGTGAAGTCAGAGAAGCGATGGAAAATATTACTAAATCTGGCGAAATGTTACAAAATCTTGATAAATTACCCGGAAATTCAACTTTATCATCATCATGGCACTCTAGACATAATTCTAGATTGAAGTCCAATATTGATAGAAGCGACGTATTACAGGCTGTGAAGGAATATGATCGTCAGCGTGTACAACAGCCACAACAGAATCCAGACGTAGAAAGGCGGCTTTCCAGATTTGGTCTTCCACAGAAAAGCGTAACGTCAATTCCAGTAACGTCGTCGTCTTCAAACCAAGATGATTCTCTAGAAGACTCCAGTTCAAGAAGATCCAGGTTGTCTGTTGATCCTTCAACTCTCCGCAAAGAAAGAAGAGAAAGAGTGCGTAGTATGATTGAACCAAGACAAGTGGAAGCAGCCTTGAAGAAGGAGAAGGAAAAATCAACTCTTAGCGTGAAAGATAGCAGGGACAGAAGTGGCTCCAAAGGATCGTTATTCTCGAGTACGGGTTCAACTTCAAAGAGTACTGCGAAACACATTATTGAAGAAAACCAGAAAACTTCACCAAAACGTAGCAATGAAAGTAGTCCTACAAATTCGTTACATAAAAATGAATTTATTCCAGAAATTCGAGTGCATGCTTCAACACCGGGAGGGAAATCAGGTAGAAATGAACACGAGAATGACGAAGGCTTTGAAGAAACACAGAGCCTAGTTTCGGAGACTCCAAGCCAAGAGGCTTCATCTGGTTGCAATTATGAAACTGATTTAGTCGATTCACCAGTTGGTTCTAAAGGAAAAGATTATACGTTTGCGAATGGAAAGAAGAAAAGCGACCTAACCACACCGTTGAATTCAAAGAACCAAGCTAGAACAATTTCGAAGGAAACATCGAAGGTGTTAGATGTGCCACAAACTAGGAAAGGAAGATCTAGTTCCCTCAAGATAGATTCCATAGTACAGAAGCTTAAAGCGCAATCAGAACCAAAGTCCAAAGTAGTTAATTCATCACTACGCAGTAAACAGGCGACAAACAGTTCTAAAAACAATAAAGGAAGCAATTTAGTAAGAAAATCCGATTCACAATCAAGTTTAAAGGCTCCTACAAAAAGAGTCGAAAGGTCCAACTCAAGAACCAGTCTTCGTAGTTCCCGAAGCTCTCTAAATAGCTCAACTTCTGTAAATACCGTAAGAAATAACTCCAGACAACCTCTGTCAAAATCCTCCAGTCAGAATAGTATCAAAAGTGTGAAATCTAACTATGCGAGAGAACACTCTCCTACAACTAAGGGTAAATTGTCCGGATACACAACGGCCATTAAGTCACTTACAAAGAACTTAAAGAAAACAAAGGATAGTGAATATAGCATTCCCTTAGATGATGAGACTTACCAGCCGTCCCGTAGCGCTCGATCATCGGCCAGCCTTCCCTACTCAGAATCATCCCATTCTCTTTCATTCTCCGGCAGCCAACGATCATTATCGAAAAGATCATCTGATGATTCTATAAAGTCGTCAAATAAAAGTTCTCCAGCCAAGAAACCTTTAAGTCAAGTTCAGTTAAAGTCGTCCTCGATTGCTAGTCCTTTCGAATCGCATATTGCAAGACGGGTTAGTTCGAAACAGTCGTCATCGTCTCCTGGAAGTTCCGGACATGAATCGAGAAAATCTCAACCGGCGAGTACGAGCTCGAAAGAAAATCTATCGCGGCAAAACTCGAGTTCAGTATCTCGTAGTAGTTCATTAAAAAGTCAAAATAAAGGGGAAACAACGACGACATCTCCTATTACGAAATCTACAACACCTAAATCAGACGAAAAACCACGTTATGTGTCAACGCAAAGTTTCAGCTTTATGCGGCCCACAAGAGCAAGTGCTGCTAAAGATTTAGACAGTGGTAAAGTAAAAGTAAGTGCAAAATCTATAGTATTACATCAGGAACGAGTGAAGTAAAATATGTGTGCATTCAAAGAGTAACTGAGTTCTGCGCGCAAACAATGGTTTTGAGTCCCTGCCTGATGAAAAGGTATGAAACAACTTGAGACTCGATATTTAGCTTACCAGAGCAACTGTTATTAAAGTGAAAGGGTGGTAATCTTGTTTTAATAGAAATATTTTCAAGTATTTCTTTTTCGTTTACAATCCGTTCAATTACATCTTACAGCTCTTATCAACCATTAGACAGTCATCGGACTAGCAAACAACTGTGCAAATTGCTCATGATCCGATTGTTCTAAGACGAGAGTAAGGTACGGGGAAAAAACGAACTTTACTTCGAGTTTCAACATTGTTTTATTGCACTAAAATGTCAAAAAAGGATGTCACGAGTTCGTGCTGCTTTCTTGAGGCAGATTTTCGCAAAAAAATGTCCCAAGCCACCTCATTGAAAGATAATTTTAGAATGAGTAATATACGTATCTATTTCTACACTACGTTATGTGCGACCCCTAATTACTTTAAATATCATTGCTCTTGATCTTTTGTGATTCGATTTGAAGAACAATATATTAATAAAACAGAAGTGTTTGCTTTGATTAAAGCCTATAAAGAAAACACGACAAAAGTTACGTCGATACAAAGATTCAGGGCATGGTTAGTATATGTGAAAATAACGTACCAGGTTTGTTAAGATTAAATAAAAATCAAAAGTTTTTTATGGATTCGATATTTTGTTAGAGTGGTCACATGTGATACAATTACGAATAACGAATGGCATTTACAATACAACAATCAGAAACGTATATTGTAATTTTACTACACATGAAAGGGAAAAGAGAATATGTGGAAATGACTACGAATGTTTATATTAGCACCGAGTTAAAGACACGCAATAGATAAATCGCAAAGGATTAGATTATATCGTGCTCAGTTCTCAATCTTTTTTAAGAGTCTTTCATTTTATGTACCCGAGAAAAAAAAAAAAAATATGGAAACTTCGTACGTTTTAAGTGACTGTTATGTATTATTTTCGGTATAGGAGTTACATGACATGTCACTGAAACAATGTTACCGATAGATCTGAGAAGGTTTTTGTTAACCGTCTAGCTTAATATTGTAATATATTATGTTAGAAAACACTTTTGACATTTCTGTTGCACGGATTATCTCTTGCGATTTTGTTTAAATGTCATTTATTTTAACGAAGGGGCCATGTTGATCCTCTGTTTATTGTTTTTTTGTACCAGAATATAATTCCAAGAACACATAACCTTCTGGACCTTAGACAAAATTTATCCAGAAAAAAGACCTTTGTATAAAGGGTCAAGATGGAAACTGCCGGAATCGAAGACAATAAAACGAACATGGCCAATGAAGTTAATCGTCTTTTATTGTGTGTTCTACATATAAATACGCAATTCACTTTCTCCATTGGGTTTATGAAATAACATTTTTTAACTTAATAAACTGTGATTATAGACGAAACGTTACATCATTCTTCTGGGTAAGCGTACTCTGGGCAATTACAAATAACAAAAGTCAATCCAGGTCAATAACTACACTTTGATCTGATGTTTAAGTGCTTAAAATTTGAATCAAGGGAATTGAACTGAACTGAAATTCAAAAAGGTGCTATGGATTAGGAAAATCTACTAAACTAAAAAACTAGGACACTGTAATAGGAATTGTAAGAACACACATATATTCCATAATAAAATATGGCTACGATTTTATTTTGTTTAGAATGATAACTTACCATAGTTATTCGTTATTTTCTGATCATTATAATAACAAAAAGAAGAGTTGTGATTTGTGCTTGTGTTATAAAATGGAAGGAAAAAATTATAGACTTGGAGAAAGCCTATATTATGATTATGTTTTCTTTAGCCTCGATGTTATCTAAGTAAAACTTGTTTTGATTTCAATTTCTTCAACCGTATTGGAAGGACAAGCACGTTTACATCTGTGTTGTACGTATAGATTTTAAATGACACCATTTGTAGATGAAAAATGTCACAATCGAAACGTCGGTAAATTTGGTAACTATTTAAAGCAAGAAATTTTTCTTCAAGAAAGACGAAAACATGTTAGTATTATTCGTGCGTACGTAAAAAACAATAAACAGAGGATCAACACAATTCAATTTTGTTAATTAAAAACACTATATGTATCTGTATACCAGTAACTGTTGTTAATGAGTACGTCTTTTAAGGAAATCACAAAAAAAAAAAAAAAATGATGGAGAAACAGTGGGCATTTATAATCCAAACCAGGAAAAGGTAAAATTGGTTACAGGTGATAGCGAACATGATTAAAAAGAAACACTTTTTTTTTGTGAATATTATTTTTGTAAAAGTTTAATTCAAGTAATACAAATAATATTTTACATTTTTTTGTCCTTTGAAAGGCATTTTTTTTTGTTAACATTTACCGTCAGAGTTTTTTTTTATGTTTATTGCTTTTAACTTTAAATTTTTATCAGCTCTAAAAGATCTTGAAGTGATGTATATATAAACAAACAAAACAGTGAGCCTGCCTAAACATATTTATTCTGTTATTCTAGTCTCTTATTTATAGAACATACGCAATAGGCACTTTTTTTTTTACAGAATTTATTTTTACGTTCCTGCCCCCCGCAAAGAGAAAAATAAAAAAATTCAAAAAAAAAAAATCCGATTCTTTCGGAAACCCCATTATGCATACATACACATTCAGTCTAAACAATTTTTTTTTTTAATTTAGGCAGGCTTGCTGTTTTGAATTTTTGGAAACAATAAAAAAATAACAGCAAATTATTATACTAATGCCATCGTTTAACGTTTATATATATATTTTTTAAAAAAATATACCAAATGTTAATAATTATGAATGTGAATTTGCTTAATGGGGTCATACTGGAATGTAATTGATAAATGGAATATTGTTTTTAATGAAGAAATAAAATGTGCCAAATATATGTATATTTCTTTTCCTCTATCTTTCTTGTCAAAATAGTGCAATATTGTAGCTGTCTGTCCTTGTAAAAAAAAACAGCGTGAAAAGTGTATTGTTTTGAATCTTCTCTGTTGAAATCAAATATGCAGTTGGAAATATATTCTTTCTTAGATAGCTTTAATAAATACATTGACTGGAAGTAGTATTATTAGATTCTTGTATTGTTCTGTAAAACAAGCTGCAATCGATGACTGAAGATATTTTTATAAACCTTTACTATATGTAACAACGTTTGTACATTATATTTTGTAAGAAAAAAAACAACGGAAAGAAAGGCCATAATTGTACTTAATTTTAGTTGAAAATAAGATGTAAAAGAGGTGTGTGTATAGAATCTACAGAGCTTGTGATCCCTTATCAAGCAGACGCATTCATGTATTCTTGTCAGGCTCAGAGACGATGTTTTCTGATGCTGTGTACAAATGTATAGCTTTTTTTTATATTCATTTTGAGGTGATTGTTCAGAAGGTTTTTTTATTAAAACTAACCGAAAAGAAATGAAACGTTGACATGTTTTTTTTAAAAAAAATAAAGAAATGTGTTTTATTTGTGTTGATAAACCCATCTACCTTTTTTCTTATGTCCGCATTTATTTATTTTAAGGTGTGTTCTTAAGAACCCTGGCTGAAGTGCCCGGCGTAGAACACCATAATTACTACTTGACTACCCCAGGGATTTTACTCAACCACGTCAGGCAAATGCCTTGATGGTACTACGCTCTGGCCGACTACCTTTCAACATCCTCTCCACACACCCCTATTCATCGTATTCTGTCTTCATTTCTTCGTGTTTTTCATTTCTCCATATCCTTTTTCGTTTCTTTTATCATTTCCTTATATTCTTTCTTAACTTTCTGTTCCATATGGGTTGGATGTTCGATCTGACCGTACCTTATATCTTTGAGCACTCCCATAGTTGACTAGACTCGGTAATTTCTTCATCCAACTCATTCTGGGCCAACCTGGAATCCGTGGATACGTTAACACAGTATTTTGTGGGATGCGTTGAAGAAAATTGTAAATAAGTATAACTTTTTTTCCGTGTTGGAAGATATAGGAGATTTTCTGCTGATATTCATTCATTTATGTACATTTAATTTGTATAAAGCATTGTATCATGTTTTCCTGTTTGATTTCCATAGCATGCAATCTGTTAATAAGACTCATAGTGGGTATATTGTTGTAGTATATTTACCAGTGAGTGCAAGAAACTTTGTTCAGTATTTTGTGGGTTTGTCATTGACTCAACCAAGTATATGAGAATAAGATCAAGATATGTATGAATAAGATGATAGACTAAAATTTAAAAAAAAAATTTGAATCTGAACGTATCATCTTCAGGCTGTCATCTTGATGAACACAGTTAGAATTTAGAAGAGATTCAATTCATATGCAATTCAGTTATTAATATGCTAATTTGGTTAAATATATACCACTAATTAAGCAACACAAATAAAGAGTAAAAACAGGTTTTACAGTTTAATCACTTTTATCTTAAGTCTTTCTCACTCTTTTAAATTATGGCTATACACACCAAGATGCCAGACTGACCTTACTTTGCTAGGATTCAGGTTTTCCCATTTTGGTCTATCATCTTGTTCTAATATTCTTAGTTGTGTCAATGACGTCACCTATAGTTATTTATGTATACAAGGCCCTCCCAGTAGCACACAAACGTGTTTTCAACGTTGATTTTTTGTTTATTTTGTTGATTAACCGTTACCGGTTGAAACATATCGCTTTATCTGCTCTTAGGCAGATGGAGTGTGCTGCTCTGTATGCAAAGGTGTGTGGAATTAACTATAGGTTGTCAGATGCGACGTCATTGACTCAACCAAGATATTAGAATGAGATGATAGACCAAAATTGAAAAACCTGAATCCTAGAAAAACAAGGTCAGTCTGGCATCTTGGTGTGTATAGCCATAATTTAAAAGAGTGAGAAAGACTTAAAAATAAAAGTGATCAACTTGTAAAACCTGTTTTTACTCTTTATTTGTGTTGCTTAATTAGTAGTATCTATTTAACCAAATGAGCATATTAATAACTGAATTACGGATGAATAACAGAACTCTTCTAAGTTCTTACTGCGCGCACCAAGGTGATAACCTGCAGAAGGTTCGCTCAGATTCAGGTTTTTCAATTTTAGTCTTATCATCTTATTCTAATGTACTTGGTTGAGTCAATGACGTCACGCCTGACAACATTTCTATAAACGTTTCTTACAGTTACAGAGCAGCTCACTGCGTTGAATGCAGCCGATTGACTTTACAAAGTATATGAGAATTAGATGATTGGCGAGAATTGAAAAACCTGAATCCGACTTTACTAACTTCAGGCTGCCATCTTGGTGTGCACAACCAGAATTTAGGAGAATGTTATTTATTCGTAATTTTACGTATTGATATCCTGATTGAGTTAAATATATACTATTAATTAAACACAGAAAATAGTAAAACCTCAGTGTTGCAAGTTGATCGCTTTTATTTTAAGTCTTTCCCACTCTTTTAGATTCTGGCTGTGCATACCAAGATGACAGACTTACGTTGTTATGCTCCGATTCAGGTTTCTCAATGTTGGCCTGTCATCTGATTATAGTATTCTTGATTCTTGGTTAAGCCAATGACGTCACACCTGGCACAGCCATAGAGTTAAGAATGGATAGAGGTGGCGGGAGGCTGTTTTCTTGGCGAGGGGAGTGTGACGGAAGGTACGAGACACTTTCACCACATTGACTAGCCCAAAATTTAGAGGCCTTCTATACCGAGTATTGCCTTCTCGTTCTTTCTTATGGGAAGAGAAAGTTATTAATGAGAAGCGCGCATGTCAGATGAAACCTCCAAAATGGCTATCGTTGTTCGAATAGCCAGTTGTTTCGCAGAAAATTGACAATTGTAAATTACTTGAAAATGTCCCAGATGTGTTGTGCCGTACATTGTAGTCACACGACAGAAATGTGCGTTTCAAAAGGGTCATTGGCTGACGCACAGTTCTCAATATAGAGGGACTCTACTGGGGCCATACCTATATGGCTGCCGCTGAACCGTAAATTTGTCTTCATGTGACGTCATGAAAGCACTCTTTATTCTATTCCTAACTTTATGGACACAACCTACAGTTAGTTCTATAAACGTTGACTGGTTTTTGAACTCTGTGTGTGTCTGAACCATCATGGATTCGGCAAGATGGCGACTTAACGGATGGAAGCTGCTGAAATTCTTAGTATTTAATTTGCTCTACTACATAGTGATTTTGGACTTAATACATAGAAAATTTAACAAGATACATCATATAGTGACTCAGTGCTTAATGTAATAGTGATCCAAGTTTGAAATTCAAAATTGATAGTAAAAAATACACCATAATAGTTAAAGAGTTGAAATGACGCCTATGGCGGACTGTAACCATAGCAACTGGTAATCAACTGACATTAAAACAGCAATTATAAAGACTGATAGACTGTTAAACTGTCATATATTAAAAATATTTTTAAAGACAGCAATTATTTAAACAATAGTGCCATGGATGGACGTAATTAATTGCCATTTCCGCACTAGCTATTAGACCAGACCAGACCAGAACCATCATGCTATACTGGACTGATCGGTTGTGTCGAAACCCAAATGCGTACAAATTGTTCCTATCGAAATGTATTTGTATGCATTTGGGTTTCATTTCTTCCGTTATTTCAAACCGAAATTGCTGTTTTCAGTTTATTGCATCATTACCCGCAGAGAAGTGGCATATCTCTCATAGTAATAAATTCATTACTATCTCTCATAGTAATAAATTTTTGCGACAAAACTGACTTCAGAAATATATTTCTCGCTTGCTTTTTAAGGAAAATTAATCGAAATTCAATATGGGGGACTTCAAGATGGCGGCCATGAAGAACATACCATCCAACAGGTAGCGGCTTCCACCTAGAACCCATTATTGTGTAATTGTTTTTAATTTATTTCAGCAATTTAAGAACATTACAAGGGTATTTTCCCCCCTTCACACTTGTTAATCACTTCCACCGGCAGTTTCTGACTTTCATATCATCGATATCTCCTAAAGTAATGGCGCTCGAGTGGACAAAATTTGCATGCTCATATACTTTGACATTCTAAACATGACGGAAGGGGAAAAAAAAGTATACAAATCTTTTCTGTCCCATCAGTATGTTTGCTTGTTAGACTGCTTTTCTGCACCAATCATACTGCTACAATAGAACGTTTTGAGTTGTGTTATTTTCATAGAGGTGTCACTTTCATTCAGCAGTAAATTAAAGTTCGTTCTCCTGACATCTCATACTTGATGCTTACACCCGGATTTTTAAAAAAAAAATATTTAAATGTAAGTTGCATCTTTTTCAAGTCAAACGTCCTGCGGAAAGGTACTGTATCTATCTATCTTCCTGGAAATTATTCAATGTGACAATTGTTTCACATATTCTTTCAGCAATTGAGACCTCTTCTATCGTGTGGAAATTTTTCCTTCCATAAAAGCCGACACACACGTCAAACTCTCTCCTCTGTGATTAACGAACTAACTCTGTTGGGAACTCGCAAGTTCATCGCAACAGTAACAAAATTTCGCCATTGGTTTCTATCCTGTGCAAGTTCAAGCCAGTTTTCATAATAAATATCTACCTCTGGAATATCTCTTCTAATATTGTCATTCCAACGACGTCTCGATCTTCCCAACGGCCTCTTTCCCTCTGGTTTATCAACAACTATGGAATACAATCTTCGTCCCCCTTCATCCGAGCTACATGTCCTGCCCATCTTAGCAGTTATGATTTCATTATTCTTTAAAGTCAGGTTGCTGTGTGCGGAGTCCTTCATTATGCAGTCTTCTCCATTCTCCGGTCCATATATCTTTCTCAAAGCATTATTTTCAAACACTCGTAATTTATGTTAGGGTCGTACTCCAACTTTAGAAGTTATAAAGTATTACCGGTAATGCAAAACATGCGTTGTTTGATGCTAAGCGACTTTCTATTTCTTCCATGATCTCGTTCTTGCTTGATACATGTGCTCCGAAGTAATTAAATTCGTTTACTTTCTCTATGATCTCATTCGTAACTCCCCTCTGTCATGCCATGCAGAAAATGAACGTTTAGTTTCGTAGACTTAGTTAAGACAAAGTAGTTAAAATTCATGTTCTCTCCTTCGGATAATCGTTTCTTTGTCTACACTCTGTGGTGATATTGAACCGGTTCCCGCGAACAGTTTATTAACATTTTGCTTGGTTCGCCGAACTGGTTGTTAATTTCTTATCACAACTAATTGCTGCGTTATTACATGGTTTATTATTATTATTAATGTGGAGAGTACTACCTTAATGTGGAAATTCACAAGATTTTGGAGTCTATTTATTAGAAGAACGTATTTTGAAAGCAACCAAAAGACTGGAAAGAAATCTTAAAAAATCATTTAAGCGACTGATCTTTTCTTGGCTGAAGTGAAAACCCGTGTGAGGACTAGTAACAAATTTATACACGAATGTGTATGCTGTATCATCTGATTCCGAATTATAATAAAGAAACGCCGGAGTTTTGGGGCACTGATTAAGTTACAGATAACTTAATCTTTCTTATCCACAATTTAGAAATACAAATATTCTGTGCTCAGTAAAATAGATTGAATTGAAATTCCTAGAAGTAATCTCCAAATTGCATTCCGAAGAGTTGTATTCAAAATTCTAATATTGGAATTTTGTCTTACTTTTTTTTTACTACTAATAAGCAAAGTACAGTTTATATCAATAATGCCTTTTTAGGATTGAAATTTAGTAATAAAGCAAGATTGTATTGTTTGAACTGTCTGTCAGCAAGGACACAATTCTTATTTCTAAACAAAACCCCGAGGAACTATCCACTATCCCGTACTTTGATCAGACTCAATTCGATTGAAATTTTCAATTGACGTGGAGAATTACACTTTCTTTTGTTGGTGCGACTTTAATAGTAATATATTTTGTTTTCTCCCTTATGCTTGGATAAGAGGGATATTATTTTACTTTGATCAATTTAAGATAAAATGAAGACATCTTACATCCAAACTAGACAACTGTAATATTCTAATTTCCTTCTAGGCACCTTTCGGATTGCAGATAAAGAAGCACGATCCCGTATCTAGTACTCAAAACAATTATTGAGCCAAATTAATATGTCTTACTGAGATTCGACTTGTAATATAAATTACTCTCTTTCACACACACACACACACCCTAATCCACAAAAAAAAAAAGTAATTGAAAAACAAAATGGAAATAAAAGAAATGCTAAGTTCAAGAGATTGTTACGACACTAGATAGTCCAGAGTTTCACTGACATGAAAACTAGATTCCAAACTGGAAATCATCACAGCCAAGTGTGAAACTTATTTTAAATATTGGATCCTACTACGCAACCTTCTAACTTGACTATTTCACCTTAAAATGAGAAACTAAACTTTCATCTTCGAGTAAAGTGATCGAGTTTTAAAGCTGCCTCAATCATTTCATAGTCTATGTAGAAAGCAGGAATGTAGGAAATAAAATATTTCCTGTGAGCACACACAAAGTTGTAAACTATGATCCATATCTTAGGAGTTAGTTCAACTAAAGCGGAACAAGCATTCAGCGTCAGAAACCTCATCTGCCGATTTGGAAGAAACGGTCTGAATGTTAGAAACATCTGTCATAAGATGAACATCAAGTTTCTATAGTAGACTCCTCAACAAATGGGATCAACAAAAGTATATCAAATCTTGCTTGAGCAATGGACTTCATACTACAGAAGAACGAAGGGTGAAGAAAAAAAAGGATGAGATAGAAGCTTCAGAGAATCAAAGGATCTTCTCCTTCACCCGAACTTCCTTCAGTACCCTTCCATTAAAGAAACAAAAAAAAAACGCACAGTTGATGATGCGCAAGCGTGAAAACAGTTAAATGTGAAATTGTAACTATGCATATTTTCCAATATTATACTTAAGGTTAAAGGTATACTTAAGGTAAAGGAACTATCTCCGACAAAAGATGGCACCACTACCTCCGTGTATATCTAATGTATTTTTGTCGTTGAATGAAATTTCAATGCTGCTCCTACAAATTCAAGCCTAAAGAGTTCAAACTTTCAGGGAAGAAAGTTCATAACCAATTCAAGAGCTCGATCAATGCCGATTTTTTTGTTTTCCTTCATTGCTATAGGTTTTAATATTAACAATAACAATCAAGCGATTTTAACAATGAAGAAAAAGGAAAACAAAAAAATCGGCATTGATCGAACTCAGAATTGGTTATGAACTTTCTTCCCTGAAAGTTTGAACTCTCTAGGCTTGAATTTGTAGGAGCAGTATTGAAATTTCGTACAACGATAAAAATACATTAGACATATACGGAGGTAGTGCTGCCATCTTTTGTCGGAGATCGTTGCTTTACATTAACCTTAAGTACATCTAGTTAATATAAAGTTTAACCATAACAGAAGGAACGTCTTTAGTTCTACTTCTTCATCTTTTAAAATACTTTTATGTAGAAAGAAAAAAAAATCCATAGTCCACTTGTAATATCAATCATGTATGAACAATATGTTTATACTAATTTTAATAATTTGTCATTTTCAAAATTTAAGGGGTAACATTTTTCTTCATTTTTCAATTATTTGAATTGACTATTTCTTCTGGTTTATTGAGAAAGAACTGCGGATAAATTTTATTTTGTATTTAGGTATTCTATTGTGTATGTATTTAAGATTGGATATATTAAAAAGTCTCTCTTCTTTTGCTGTTTAAATAATATCAAAAACTTTCAATTCAGTATTCATTTACAGTTAATGTGAATATGATGTAAGTAAGGTAAAAAGCTCGTATATTTAAGCAGCTGACAGCGACTCAAGTGTAGAAAACAATTTTCAGCAAATTGATTGTGATTTATTTATGTTTATTTCATATTTATTTATTTTTTTAAATTTATTTATTTATTTATATTTTTTAATTTATTTATTTTTATTTTAAAAAAATATTTATTTATTTTCATTTTTTAAAATTATTTATTTATTATTTCCTTATGGATCTGTCTTTCTAATCCTGTTCTTGTAAAATGTAATACAAGTGTAAGATATTTTATGCGGCAAAACTTTGATAATTATTCCTCTTCTTGCAACACAGTTTTGAAGTAACACGAACCGGTTGTTACTTCAATTGAATATCATCCCTGTCTACACTAAACTTGCAAGAACAGTTTGCCATCTTGGAACCAGAACTATGCCCACTTTTGCTACTTTTGAGAAAAATCAGTTTTAAGTTTCCATTTAAAGTCTGTATAAATTCATTGACTGCACTGTTAACTCCATTTTGCCAAAAAGTGGACATCTTCTGGTTCCTAGGTGACGACTTGTTCATGTTACCGTACTGTAACGAGCTTGTATATATAAAAATAAATAAATCACAGCCATATTCAATCCACTAGTGGATGAGGCCTCTCCCCGAAGGGAGGAGTTGGTCTACTGCTCCCACGCTGACCAGACGGGTTGGGAGAGGAGAGCCGAAGCTCTCACTGTGATCGCCACTGTCTTTTATTCCCAGCAGCTCCCCAATATATATATATATATATAATAATACACAGCCATATTCAATCCACTAGTGGATGAGGCCTCTCCCGGAGGGAGGAGGTGGTCTACTGCTCCCACGCTGACCAGACGTGTTGGGAGAGGAGAGCCGAAGCCCTCAACTGTGATCGCTACCT
>JAGDQP010001801.1:0-33284 GCA_022664845.1 Lepisma saccharinum | reverse complement strand
TGTGTGTGTGTGTGTGTGTGTGTGTGTGTGTGTGTGTGTGTGTGTGTGTGTGTGTGTGTGTGTGTGTGTGTTTTATTATTATTATTTACTTTGGTAAAGCGGTCAATCTGCAACTGCAGTCTATTACAGTAGTTCTGGCTGACACACATTGATCTGCCCAGTGTACATAGTCTTCTCCGTTAATCTTAGCGGTACGAACTATAATTCTCTTACATGTATATGTGTCACTGTTTCTTTTCCGCTTCTGTGCTCGATATTCTTCAATACTTGCACTGTCAAATGGCACTTGACATTTTCTTAATACTGTATTGAACCTACAGTACTGAAATCACAACTATACCGAGCGGCCGTGGCTCAGTGGTAAAACGTTGGCGTAACATTTTGGAGGTCGTGGATTTAATCTCAGCGGTCGACCATCCTCAGGTTATTCCAGTTTTTTTCTCAGTTAATTACGGCAACTGGCGTGATAGTACCTTCAACACAGGCACGTTCCCGCATCCTTTCCCCTCCCCTATCCCTGCCTGAGACTTAGATGCCTGAAGGCCGTAAATAAAATTCATCACACAGCTACCTGACGACTGGTCTCAAATGCGACCAATACTGACAATTTGCTGGCTGAAACACGTGATGTTCACCCGTTGATCGATATTATAAGGCTGCCAACTTGTCACTGAATGCAGTAACTACGTCACGACTCATTCCTTCACTCAACAATATGGAGCTAACGTACCTCGTGCCGTTTTTACAAACTTTGTGTAACTACGTTCTCTGAATCTGTTGACGCTATTGACTTAGTTTCATACAGCAAGGTGAATCATTCCATGTTTACAACTCAAGAATAAAGCACCCTTGAGACTCACCTTATGTAAATGGAAGAGATCTCAAAGTAACAGAGCTTCTATTGAAGTCAAGATCCTAAGACTTTCTGTAATCAACAATTCAATCTATACAATATTTAGTTCGATCTACTGGACTTCATCGAGTGGTAAAGAGATAAAACACAAAACACACTGATTAAATAATATTTAACTCACAATATTCAATTCACTAAGTGTGTTTCACCTTTTACCAGATATTCTGCATTTATAGGGGTGTCATCCCTCCAAATCGTCGATAGAAACACCTGTAAATCTATGCTTAAGGCCCCCCGCCTCCACTATCTTTAAACCTCACAAACTGAAAATCATAGCAGAAACCCTGACTTTTATAGAGTGAAGTGAACGAAATAATGTGTATTATTAATTATTTTGATGAGTTCATTCTATTTTGTTTTGGGGCAACATGGTGATAAAAATGGCGGGATCAAAATAATAAAAAATAAATCTTGATATGAGATTTGTATTTCTAATAAATTATTAACAAGACATTAACGGTAATACATTATTCAAATACATAACATACGCATCTTTTTTTTTTTAATCCATAAAGTTTCAACTATATATTATTCTCAGTCAATACTTTCGGTAACTTAAAAACACAGATAATCAAAATATAATTATTATTTAAAAAAAAACACACAGGATATTTACAGTAATAATGACATGAAATGAAATTTTAATCTAAGAGGAGGGAAGAAAACGAAGATAAGAAAAAAAACAAGTTGAAGTAACACAATCTTTCAATCAAACCAGTTACTTTCGGTTTTGCTAATTTACACTTCTGTTTTGTCTAAAAACAATCCATATAGCTTACAGTATGTACAGTTGTCATAATCTATGTTCAACCCAATTTAATAATAATAATAATAATAATACTCTTGGCTGTTTTTTTCTGTGCTTATATTTTTTTTCGCACCCATCAAATATGAAAAACAAATCTTACCAAACACCACCACACGACGGAAACACCCTAATGCATAACAGACTTATTACATTAAAAGACCTCCACATATTATATATATTTATATATACTGTATATATGACCTAGAATGCCATCATTTAATTCACGCACAAAATGTCTCCTCCATCTTTCTTCACAACGCACAAACAGTAATATTATTAATGCACACATCCATACGTCATCATCACCATCACACACATTTTCTTGATATATATATATTTATTCTAATAGTCACATTCATTCCGTTTGAGATCTTTATAATGACCGATGACTGTACGGAATAATTAATTTCCGTGAAGCCAAAAAATATAGTAATTATATATTACACACAACTAACATTATTATTTATGTAAAATTCAGATGGTACTTATAGTACAAGGATATATTTCTTATCTACAGCTTTTGTTTTCTGACTAAAACTTCCAAACAAACGAAAAACAAGTTCTGTTTTTTTCCTTCCCTACAGTAATAATGTACAATAAAATCTGTCCAACATTGAGCACTATTATTTTTTACAATATATACAGAGATAAATCTTCTAAACCATTTTTTTTTTAATTCTATGTGCCTTGTACTAAACTGACATATTTGCAAAGTTTTGTGGAAAAATCAAGGTAAACTTAATTCGTAATATAATAAAATGTATTATGCTTTCATTTAGTATATTGTGTTGCCAAATTAACTATTGTTATTTGGAAATATATAGAATTTTTAACATCAAATTATAGATAAATATACTTTTTTACTGCATTAATTTTCATTAGTAACTTATTTCAGGAAAAAAAAAGGGGAAACTTAATAAAATTTGAACGTAATGTAATAGAATATTCACCTATTATTTGGATGTCTCAAGTGTTCGGAGATTGGAGGTGGGTAAAAAATCAGAAATGAATCAAAACCTTGTGGCTCCCATAAATGTTTAACTTTCAGGTAAACAGTCTGGATGTTTTTATGAGATTTTGGGAATTGTTCAAATATGATACTGTGGTAAGAAACTGATCGATATTATAAGGTTATGTTTACTTCTCATATTAAAACAAAATGTCGAAAATGTAAGAAGTAATTTAACTTTTCTTCCTTAAGATGAAAGAAGAACAAAATATATTTTGTCAAGTCAATTTCATTAATAATTTAATGTTTTGATTGTTCGAAGGAGGTAACTAAATACCTTTTATCATTCAACGACTGACAGGAGAACTACCACGACTATTATCTTCTTTTCAGACGTTCCTAGTAATCATAATTACTTCTAATGAAATCATTTTTTATAATCAGAAAAAAGGAAATGCCCACCTGTTGGTTTACTGAGTGTAAAATAATATTGCTGTTGTCATTGCAGTAGATGTTTAATAATGGAATGTTAATCATACGTAATTAACAAGTATTTTGGCACTTCTATATCGCTGCGCACGAAATAACTGTCAAATTATTTAATACTACTTTACAACTATCGAGGTATGTACATAAAAAAAAAATTCCTTTGTTATCTATTTATTTATTTGTGCATGAATTACCAAACAAATCTTCATCCATCTTCTTTCCCCCCTCAATTTGGCTTCCAACATTCAAAATTATAGTTTGTGATATCCATCCATAGCTTGACACTAGCAGCTCTTCGTATTTTCATTTAGTGTTTAATGTAGTCTTATCGCTATTCAAGAAACGATTAAGATTACTTTGAGCAGTTTCATATATCAGTAGATCAGATACAGTCCTGTTGTACAGTTTTCTGCTTGGATTTTTCATTTGATCAGGCCACTGATACTACATCTTATACATGTATAACTGATGGGGTGAAGAAAAAAAACACTGAAAAATATCGAACAGCAACTGAAAATTTATCTTGTCGGTCTAAAAGAAGATACTTATTACCTGTATTCATATGTATGACCCTAGCACAAAGCGTTCGTTTTAAAAGTAAGGATGTAATATTTCTAGTTGACGATACAAAAATTCACAAAGAACAAAAACAGGTAAAATTTAAAAAAAAAAATGTTTAATTTCGGAAGACAGCCATTATCAAGCACGAAAGAAGGTAAAAAACAAAAGATGAGTGTGGAATTATGGGATATATCACAGGAGCGTATCCTGAGGACTTTCTAGGCTACCACCGCAACCTAAGCTTGGGAACAAATGTTTTGATCTGCACAAGTAATATTACTTTACATGAAAGGGAGGCCTATCATTATCATCATCATTAGTACTATGTGTGACCTCCGTACCCTATTTTTACTTATTACTTTGGCTAGTGGTAGTCCAAGCTGTAAATTCAGAATATGCCACTGATACATCATCATATTGAATAATATCAGATGAATGATTCCAAGTATCTCTTAGTTCTTCTTTCCTGGTCGATAACTCGTCTCCGAAATCTATTGTTTCCTTCGATTTCTCAACTACATTTTCTTTTCTGATAATAAATACAACGAACAATTTACAACACACAAAGAGAATAAACAAATCATTTATTGATTAAAGTATCTTATTATTTAATCACATTTTAAGATGATTACGACTTTTTAAGAAAAATTACAATCCTGCGTTTTCGGAACAAACTTTACTTTGATAATAATAAGGTTCTATTAACTTAATATAATTAGTGATGAAATGAACACAGAAAAAGTGACAGGGACTCGAACCTGAATCATGTTGCAGTTGCCGGTTGGGTACATCACCACGGCATGGCCAATTCTCTGTGTATAAATAGAATGTTCCTCACACCGCGATACTCCGCCAAACCACTCCACTATGCAGAATTGGTCATGGCATGGTGATGTAATGGGCTGCATACTGAACCAGCAACAGGAAGATCAGCGTTCGAATTCCGGCTACCATTTTTCTTTCTGTGTTAATTTCAAGATTTACCATGTACATGGTTCTTTTTTTAATAATAAAAAAAAAATGTAATAACATCTATTAATATTGGTTTATCTAAAAGAAAATAGTAGCGGTTTGCCTTCAAAGCTGAGAGGTACATTTACAGTTTCAGCATTTGTCGATAGGGACACAGATATCAAACAATACATTGGTGTTCTTAATGTGTTATATAAATTAGGAAGTGTTCAGCTGTGTGCTCTGAGTAAACACTGATAGAGATGTTTCTAAAATATAAGATACATTTTTTTTTAATCTATCTTCGGTTCATGTTTAACTTTACAATTCACTGATCATTATACATTTATGTCTAAAATATAGACCATTTCTCTTTGAAATGCACAAAATTAACGAACCTTATTTTAAATATAGTATGGAACATATTTGACATGAAAGTGCCATTAAAAAAAATATATATATATATGCCAATGGAACATAATGTTTTCTGAGACATGTGATACAATTATTTGTGGGCAAAAGCCAGAAAACGTAGAATGTAAAAAGCAATTGATTTTGTACGTCTATTTTCTAACAATTATTACATTATTATTTGCAGATATTGTTGTTTGTGATGGACACTACTTTGTTTCCTAAACAAAAGGTTAAAAACACAAAAATAAGAACAACGTTGTTAAAGATATTTAAAGAAATTCAAGGACAATAAATTTAAAAAAATTTGGATATCAATTGTAAGTTCCATTTCAAACCCTTGCAAATACTTCACCAAAGCGTTTCATTATCAAACTATTTATTTTAACATACAAGTAAAAAATACAAAAAACTTATTAATCAAATAAATGTTACGAATAAAAATATACAAACTACATGTTTGAAAAGTCTGTTTCTCTGAAATGCAAAGAAAATGCTGGTATTTCTTATTTCTCTCTAACAATAACTTTTCCGAAATGTATATATACGTTATGTTTTATTGAGATATATGTGCGTATCTCCTTTAAATATCAATATAAAGCCATAGTGAAGCAGTGCGATTCAAATTTAAAGCATATATTACACAAATATATATAGATATACAAACACACATCCATGCGATCATTCACGACTATCTTTAGGCCTACTAAGTTGCTGGAATGTAATGTATTTTCGCGGCATGTTGCCGGTAGTTTTAGTTCAAACACCTATTATCTCATGTAGAAAAGATATCATAGCACCTATCCTCTAGTGGAATGTTCTTTTTATATATACTTGGATATTTCTAAGCCATTCGTGAAAAGAGAAAGCTACACCTCATTACTAAACATTAGATGGATCGTAACTAAAATTGCTTTGCTAACCTTGGATATCCTTTCAAAGCCTCCACGTAATAATACAACAAATATGAATTCAAGATAATTAGAAACATTTTCTGTTGAATTGTTTTACTAGTGCACTCTTTTCATATTTACTATTTTTTTTTCTTCTTTAAACAATTACTTTTAGTAAATGTTGCTATAATTGAAAGTTTACTTTACTTTTCACTGACAAACCTTTCGTTATACTTCAATCCTTCCCAGTTTTGATAGATAACTGAAAAAAAAAAGCCGTGATTTTTTTCTACTTAAGGTTAATGTAAAGCGACGATCTCCAACAATAGATGGCAGCACTATCTCCGTATATATCTAATGTATTTTTATCGTTGCACAAAATTTCAATGCTGCTTCTACAAATTCAAGCCTAGAGAGTTCAAACTTTCAGGGAAGAAAGTTCATAACCAATTCAAGAGTTTCATCAATGCCGATGTTAATTGTTGAAAAAGCTTCATTACTATAGGTTTTGATATTCACAACAACAATCAAGCAATTTCAATAATGAAGAAAAACAAAAATAAAAAAAATGTTCAAACTCTTGAATTTGTTATGAACTTTCTTCCCTGAAAGTTTGAAGTCTCTAGGCTTGAATTTGTAGGAGCAGCATTGAAATTTCGTGCAAGGATAAAAATACATTAGACATATACGGAGGTAGTGCTGCCATCTTTTGTTGGAGATCATTACTTTACATTAACCTTAAGAAGTTAGTTTAGGCGAAACACTCTCTGAAATGCGTAGGTAACTCTTCCGCATTAGCAAACTTAACATGGTGACAGGCGAACAGATATAGGTGGACCAGATTTAAGTGAGATATTGTGTACACCAAATTAGTAAATGTAGGTTGTTTTTTTTTAAAGAAATCAAGTACAACAAACCGGTTAAATAAATAGATAGAATGAAGAAACAATGGCAGTTAAACGGAAAGTTCTAGCGCATTGCAGAAATGTTTAATCTAAAGTTTAGCTTCGTTTCGTACATTCACATATATTCACAAACATACCTACCTAAGGGACTACGAAAGATATTCCCTACACATTAAGATTTTCCAACGACAATTGCTTACTAAACTGACCTTACTTTGACTAAATTCCACCATCATATAAGTGCAACACCAATAAACAAAGGTTATTTATAAATCTCATAGCTGGAATGGTGAATATCGTATGAAGAATACATCTTTCAACCTCTATGTCAAAGAATAACTTGAAACCATTTAAATATTTTCTAGCCCTATTCAGGAATTTCATTTATAATTCCGTTTCCAAAAAATTTTACACTTCTAGATTCTAATATATAAAATACTGAGATAGATTTATCATACACAGAAAATCCCTATATGCTACAATTTTCTTAAATCTGCTAGTCCTATTATCGTAAAGTGTTACATTTAATCGATAAAGTGATTGAATTCTACTAAACCATTCTCTAATCGTTATTCATCCGATCCAAATCCTTACAAATTGGCTTTTTGAGTTTCTTTACAAATAAATTTAATTTGCAAGTTCATCTACCAATTCCTAGTGTACAGTAGTACAAAAGATCCATTCATAATCGCCAAACAATATCTAGAATACAAACTAATTTCCTAATAGTACGAGCTCGTATGTTTAGATGAGTAAACATCACACTTACGTTAATAATTAAAACACTTACAGGGTTACTTACTCCACCTAAATTGTAGTAACTACGAGGAATTTTCAGTAATGCTAGAATTGCAATCTATTTTTTTTATTAAAGACAAAAGGCTTTAAACTTGATCATATGAAATCTAAAATTATATTAGTAGAACAAAAAAATAATAAGTGTTTCTTAACCGGGAGCCCAAGTACAGTAAAAAGGGAGCAAATGAAAATTTAAATCCTTTAATAAAAATTTGGAAACCTGAGCTTGAGTTGGCTAAATACCATAAAAAATAAATTCAAAATAAAACTTTGAAGATGTGATTTTTATATGGCAAATGAAATATTATAGAAATACTATTGCAATATTTTGATTTTAGAATATATCTTTTTTTTATTATTTTTAGACCAGCATATTTCTGTTGCCGGTATACTAAGCATATAAAAAATATATTAAGATTATAAAATGTTTTAAGAGTTGAATATGTTATGGGAGAATAATTTTGCAACATTTCCTGTTAAACATGAGAATAATTTTCAAATATATTTGATTTGTATCGTTAACTTAGTTTTATTGTTTTTCATCAAGCATATCTAAACATTTTAGGAACCCACATGAATATAACACGTTTAGAAAGACTCCATTATATTATATATCATATAAAGATAATACTACATAAAATTTTCCTCCTATCCTTGTAAGATAAGATAAAATTAATTTTATTGGCGGTAACAACCTCTTATCCTTGTGTTAGTGTTTTACACCCTGAACGGTCTTCAACTATTACTTGTGGATGAAAATGGTTTTGTGTAATGTCTGACCCATGACGAAGAAGTAAGTTGATGTAACTACCTCATTTATTACTGTAGACGCTGGACTCTGACTCAGAAATAAACACGAAATACTTTTGTAGAAGGTAATGCAAGTTTTTATTAATTACAATTGAAAATTATTTCAAATTTATCAACTTGTTTCTCTTCATAATGAATCATAAGTGAACAATGTATGTCACTTACGTTTATATTTCTAAAGATGTTCCCAGTTCTTTATTACCTGGTGAGTACATTATTTACATTCAGGGGGTGGGAGTTGTTCAAGGAAAATAGCGACAGGAAACAAACTCCCCAATAAATTAAATATTAGATGGAATAGTAATTTTTTGCAGAATAGGTCTATTTACTATGTTTTAAATATTCCATAACTGTACTTTATGTTTCATCTAAGTTAAGTTTGTATAAGATTTCAGTGCAAATACTTAGTCCTGCATCGTGAATTTTACATATTTCTATGTTCTCCTATCGTTCTGTATTTAGAGTACGAGAATCTAGCCAACCATTTAAGGAATGTACAACACATACGCTAAAGTGGTATGAGCTAATTGTAATTCAAGTTACTATACTTTCTACATTCCTCCAGCAGTCAATCTGCCGGTCCCCTTTTCAAAGAAATAAATCTTTTCGAGGAGGTTATATCTCTACGGTTTCTGGTTCAACCCAATATTATAAGATCTATTTGTATACCTTATTTAAAAACTAGCCTTAAATATAATAATTTTGGTCGCTATAACGTCAGATTTTTCTTATCGATAAGTCTAACTATATAGTTACGTAGAAGTATATTCAAAGACATACATGTAAAAGTGTGCTTGTAAGAGTATGTATGTATGTATGAGCAAACTATCAAGTAAGTAAATTAATAGAACACGTTCATTGAAGTAAGGACCACAAGAATATTGGAAAACGGAACAACAGTATTCAATTCCAAATAATTAAGAATCAATTTCAATGAAAGTGAGCAACTGCGGATGATATTTGAACGGGTTCCTACAGTTATAGGATTCTATGCATATTTTCATATTTTCCTCTAACTATAGTTAATAGACAAATACAATTTACTTCCAAATACCTAGCCACCTTAAGACAACCGTAACAAGAATCCTCAACACGTCCCTGAATTCACTTTTAATACATGTTTTGCATTTAGAAATAAACAATTGAATTAAAATCTTCAAATATTTGCGGACTATGAGGAGCAACAATTCGCATTTCTTCATCTATCTTCATTCTTCAATCTCATCCGCCATTTTAGAAAAAAGAAGAAAGGTACAGAAGGAAGAGAACGTAGGAACCCAACCTAACATTACCAAAACGAGGACGAGCAGGAACATGTTGTTGTACTGGAAAGAAATAACAGAATGAACAACAACATAGATACCACGAAGAAGTTTAGCAAAAGGACAAAATACAGGAAGGAAACATCAGTCGGAAACTACGCACTATTGATAATATCAATAAATAAGTAGACTCGGAATAATTTTGAAAACAAGAGATATTATTCATGACCATAAATCTTGGATCTACGTGTGCAACTAGATAGGTACTTTAGGCCAACCGAAAAGCAAATGCAGAGAACAGGTGAGAATTGAAGAGTATGTGAAGGAAAAATCAAATCCGTAGAGCAATTTGAATATAGATTCATGCAGGGTAGTAAAAGAAAAGATACCTAGAAAGCAAATCAAAAAAATCAACTGAAGTTATACGTACCGTAGTTGAAGTTGACGGAAGAAGGATGCAGAATACCTAGTGCAAACTAGTACACATGAATCTTAATGTTGTTAGATGCGAGTCTACTGCAAAATCTAGTTTGGAAGAGTCCAAAATTTGCTCCTCTGTGAGTAAAAATTGTTTCTAACTTGTAGATATTCGCTTACAAGAAGTTATAGAAATGAAAAGACATCTGAATTATTTCAAACTGTAAGGAACTTGTAAGAGGACATCTATCTTGAATAAATTTACGTACAAGTATAGTCCAATCTAATCTTTTTCAAAGATAAATGTAAATAAAGAAACTTAGAATTTTTGACCATAGACTACATTCAAATGGGAATTCATCATATTTGCTTCAAACCCTAATAACTACAAATATTGGTACTGTTAATTTGTTGTAATTATTAGAATTAAGCAAATTAAGTTTAATATTACAATTGAAAGATATTCTTTGAGTAAATTGTTAGTATCTAAATTTAATATCTATCCTATTTACTATATCATTCACTATTAGATTTTAGAAACATTTGATTCAAATCCTTTTATTATAAGTATGTCGTATGTAATAAGGTAAATGAATTCGAAAAGATAGTTAATAAATATGATTATTTTATTTGTACAAAAAGAAGACGACACGCTGTGAGAATAATTAGAATAAACAATTAATTATTTTGACATTTGTTGTGTAGTTTGTGAACAGTTATCTGCAAGCAGAATTAGGTTACTAATAAATTTTAACCAAGTTTGAGACTTTTATATCATGCTTTTGAATCTATTCTCTTTTATTTCAATAAAGTACGTCAGTTTTGTTAAAACTTTTAAATCATCTTTCACCTTGACGAAATATGTAGATTAAAGTCAGGATTTCATACTATAAGTTCATCAGAACACGCAACTAGGACTATATCTTAATCAAAAGTATGTTTATCAATATATCACGGACTTAGAAATGAAATGTCATTATTAAATTGTATAACACATACATGTAAGGGGCTTGGGTGGAAATGTTTCAGAACAGATACATTTCTAACCTTTCGAAAAATTGCAATTAATTTCTAGTAAAAGGGAACGAAATATTGATATTAATCAATTTGTTGTGTTAATTTGAAGATAAATTTTAAATTATAAAATTACACCAAGATATCCTCACAAAGAGAAATTATCCTCAACTTGTAACACAATGGAAGTCGATGCATTATTCAGACAATGAGAAATGTCTTCATACTTTTTCTACCCATTCCAGCTATGAAAAAGATAAAATAATACAAAACAAAATTGTTTTTTATTAGCATGTTTTTAAAAATTCATCAGAAAAAAATATTATATTAACAATTAAGAACAAAATTTAAGTAGGTATTTATTAATAACCTGATATTAATACCTAATGAAGTGAATTCCTAATTTTTAAACTATAATAAGGACCAGTTTCAATATATCAGATTTATGTTTCAATAAAACAAAGCTTCTCGTAAAGAAAAATACAAAATTATCCTGATTGTAAATAAAACTTGAAAATATCATTACAAAATTTGATGTTCTTAGCAACGCGAACGCTTGGCTTGGTATAAAATGTGTTTTGGACAATATTTCCTCGATGTTTCTAATACTGATACAAAATACATATTAATTTTGTATTAAAAGTATTTTTTTTTTTGTTAAATGTGACAAAGGATGGACTAGCAGTAATAGTACACCGTCCCATTTTAGCTGTTAGCAAAAACAAAAATCTACCATGATCATAATTTTCAATGAAAAAGTACAAAAATTAACAAATTCTTAAATAATGTGATGTAATGTGTTCGCAACTAAAGTACAGTGATTCTATAAGATATTCTTCTAAGTTTTCTTGCAGTTTCAAGAACATGCATGTACAAAAAAAAAACATTTCACAATATCAAGAAAGTAATTAGAGCATAAATAATTGTCCCCAAAATATAACTGACTTAAATCTGAATCTTAATACTGTACTGTTTAAAATGAATTTGACAACACATAACTATTCGATACATTTCTTTGTTTGCAGACGAAATGCTGCACACAAAGAAAACATATACTTATGTTATGTGATTATATTTAGTATTTACACTCCTTGTCCACGTTAACTTTTGTGTGAAATGGTCTTCTTTTAGTTTTACTAATGTACGTAATAATTCAATCAATATTCTAACATCTGCTTTTTCTTCTAAAGAATTACATTTTCTTCCGTGATTTGTAATATTTATTATTTCAGAAATCAAGATATTGGAGCCGTAAAAGCTTTTTATTAATTTCTGACTTATATAAAGTGCAATGAATTAGAAATATCAAATGCCGTCCTCAAAACCTATTTTGAAAGTGAAGACGAAACTAAATTCATTTTCAATGTAATATGAATTACAGACATTAAAAAAACAAACATATTTTTTGATTATTTTCTAATAATATTTTAAATTTAGGAGTGTTACAACATTACAACGTATAAATTTTAGTGCTTAAACTGGACACGGAGTTTATAGATATAGATTACAATAAACTAATTTGAATTACTCCAAAAATATGCATTAATTTTGTATAATTTTATTGTGCAAAGTAATTATTTTCATTCTGCAAAAGAACTTAAAAGATTACCCGAAAACACGATACTTACGTAATAATAGTCAACATATTATTCCAGCATCGCCAAGATAGCACCAGCTTATTATATATATATCTATCTCTATATCTATATGTGCACACCTGTTAACAGTAAGATATATTTATATATATAATGAAAAAAATCTCCAAAAAAAATGAAGCTGTGTAACAAAAAATGTTTGCTCAATGTTTTGCAGGAAAAGCTTTCTCTTATGCAAGCATATACGTTGTCATTTTTAATAGGTTAAGGACTACTACAACTATATGAATAGAATAATAATATTTAGTATCTTTTTTTCAAATATTTATAAGAGATATATATATATAGAACCTTTCACAATATTTATTTATTTATTTATTTACTTACAGACGGCCTTGTTTATTTATATAATTGAGGTAAAAGGATGGACTTTAATGACTAGTCTGTTTATGGACTAAGAAAAAAAAAGAAATACAAGAGAATGGACCATACATACGTACCTAGGTGGTAACAAACACTTAATAAACAACTTAACCATACCTATCCATCTAACAATACTGGCTACTAGGTTGATTCATTCGAAATAAAAATATCAGGCACCACCACCTTCTAGGTATAGTCTCTGGCTAACATTTACTAGGATTTTTTTTTAATTGTCACTATAAGTCGTCACTGACGATAATTAATATTATGCGTTCTTGTCATTGGAGATACAGTATTAATGACAATTGTTGTTCAGAAAAATAACACGCAATATATTATGTTTGAAAAAGAACATAATAATGTTAAGATGTACACGCTGCTATTATTTTTTTTTCATTCGTGAATTTCTCGAAGTACTTTCTTTGTCTTTGTTATGATGAGCGGAAAATTACCAAGAAATTCAGTCAGTGGTTCAAATAACTCTGAAGTAAGGGGCAGATGGAAACAAAGAGTAATACCAACAACCATAATCATTTAGCACCAAAACATGTTGTCCCTGGCCCAATGAAACTGAAGTTTCGTTCAATGTGAAGACCGTTGAATTCTGAACTCGATTAAATCCATGATCTATGCATTCAGGTTTTTCTTTATAATTTGAGCTGCCATACTTTTACATTGAAGATAATATAATAGTTTGAAAAGACAGAAAACGATATTTTCCCCCTTTCTTTATTCTTCGCTTAAAACCGGGATATTTATACGTTCAGAGAATTATTTTCGCGATGTCTGAACGTAGGTCTTGATTCCGGTACTGTCCCAGATTTCCAAAGCGAATGACAACCCACGACACACGACACGCTTTCATTTTCTCATCTACAAGTAAGTGCAAATTGTAGGTTAGTTTATTTGAATGATATTCATTGCTTGTGGTTTGTTCAGTTTCTTTTTTTTATGTGAAAAACATGAAGTAGGTACTGCTTCATCTTAACACTGAGAAACATCACGAATAAGCAGTCAGTTAGTTATTACGGCCTTATTAAACGAATAAAAGTTTTAGTATTAAAGAAAACTATTATTTTGTTTAAAAAAAAATATTTGTTAAGCCTTGAATTTTGTTGGTTTGCCCAAATCATTAACTTGTTTGCCGCGTTATTTTGCCTTTATCCCCCGCTTCCCACGATTTCCGCATTGTTTGTTTCTTTCACGTGACAACGCTGCCCTCGTCGAAAGTTATCATTTCGTCTTTCATGCTTTTCTTTATAATATTATCCAGGAAACTCGTAGCAAAAACGTTATCGTAATGATACTATTTTTTTTTATTTAGTTACACACTTTTCTAATTTAGACATCAGTTCACCAGTTCCCGAAACCTAACTTCAAGATCATATTTTACAGGAACGAATTTAGTCTATATACTTTTGCAACAAACTTATTTTCAATGTTCTTGTAAGCGGTAGTCCAAGGAAACATCTGACACTAAATAAATCAATAAAAGTAGGATATTGTTTAGCTTACCTAAACACATACTTACAGCTAAACGTAGAAAATCGATAAATTAAAAAAAAAACATTAAACCGGGACCAAGTATTTAAAATCTGTTTTGTCAAGAAAAGCTCCATAAACTTCTCAAAAAAAAAAAAATATGATGTTATCATTGTTGACTCATTGTTCTGGGTATACACAGTATTAGCAATTTTTGAAGAAAAAATATTGAATGTCTCTTCAAATCCGGAAGCAAAGAACGACTATTCCACTTATCGTAATGTTATATCTTCCTACAATGAAAATATAGTTATATAGGCAGTTTATACGTGTAAATTGGCGTTTCAGTATTTTTTTTTTTTCGAGGGGGTTGCGTAGAATGATGTTTAAAATATACGTTGTGCGTGTTTCTTATTAACAACAGTTTGTATGAAATACCGGTTTTCATTATTACTCTTTGGTTATATTTTCCTAATATAACCTTTTTTTTTTTTTTTTTTTTTTTTCAGTACGATGATATTCATTGAACTGTTCACACTATAACATAAAACGGTGAATTAAGTTTGTTAGCCATCTTTTATTTTGTTCTTGCGCTTAGATCTTTCCCTGGGAGGAGTAATTCAGTTTTCTTTTCCTTCAAACAGTAAATACTCGAAAAAGTATTAAAATGAAAACCAAGTAAAGAGCATATAAAAAAAAAATGGAGTTAACCCGCTTATCTTTAAAGATTTTGCTTGTAACTAGATATTTTTCACGAATGAGTACATTGTAATATATAAGGAAACATGTTTCTTTGTTTTCAATATTTACGTCTTGATCAGTTCGTGGTGCCTGATATTTTTTTCTTTGTTATGAATCAAGCATTTAAATATATATCTATATCTATTTTTAAAACTCTCTTTTTGATATGAGACTAAATGCATTCTTTGATTCAGTCATGACAAAAAAAACAAAACAAGAAAAAAAAAATCTTTGACTATTATAACACGTAATGATCACAATTATTTAAATTCCTAGTAATTATCAGAATAAATCAGTTCTTCTCAATCACACTAGTAATTTGTCATTCACTCTCAACTACAGCTAAGAAAACACTATCACAAACGACGCAAAAAAAATAATAATTAAAAAAAAAGAACAACCTTCCTACAAATTTCCATTTATAACTAGTTAATAGGACTCATTTGAAAATGAAACTGTTTTTTTTAATGGAATCCACTAAAATGTTTTGTTTTTGTTATCCGCTTCATGTTTGGAACCTTTTTTTTTTTTTTTTTGTTCAGCCACATTATCATAATTTGTTTTGTATTATGCCTTTTCTCAAAAATATTCTTTTAAATATTTTTTTGGTTTATATTCTGTGCTTACCACTGTAGTGCCAAATATATTTTATTTGCATTTTCAGTGCATGACTTCTTGACTTGTACGCTTCAATGCATGAAGACCAGATATCACAGAACATGTTCATTTTACTTCCTACATATATATATACTGTATTTCTTACTTTCTCTCTGACCTTGCGCGCCAAACGTTGAGTTAAAATGTTTCTGTATAATACATATAACTATGTATACATATATATGTACTATCATATATACATATACCTTCTTTATCTATAGATACATACATACCGGTATCTATAAAGATACTCATATTTTTTTACTGCACAAACTCTTTTATTTGGTGACGTATCACAGTTGCATCTGAGCCTAGGAGAAGTTGGTGATCATTAAAAGAGTGTTGGTAAGGGGGGCTCTCTGAATGTATACATACTGGAATAATTCCCCTTTTCTGGATGATATTTCCTCAACAACTTTATTTTGTTTATATTCTAAAAAGTAGAACGACGTCGCTTCCTAGAACAGAAGTATTTGTTGAAAAAACCATTCTTTGGACATTGAGGGTACAGAGGAAAGAATACTTGTTTGTGGATGTGTGTAAGGGTTGTTCTACAGTTATCCTGGCGATTTCTGTTCCTTACGTTTTCTCCACGATCCCGTGATACAAGTACCCTGCCCTCGCCACCACTCGTTGACGTCGCGGTAATGTTTATTGGGAAAGTCGTCATGTAACAGTGCGCACAATCTGCAGAAGAAATACGTGTTGATAAACTCCCCTGTTCCCTTCCACTGGAAGTACTCGTTGTACAACGTATCGTTTTTGTCTAGCATATGCAGGTAGTCCGCCAGTTCTTTGGGTGACTCAAAATCGTCCACATGGATGTAGGACTTGTAAGGGGCGCTGCGAGCGTAGTCCTCAGGTCGAGCACCCATCACAATGGGTAGAACTGCTCTCCTGTAATGAAAAAAAAATATGAAGAAAATGTTAGTAAAAGTCTTTTAATTAATTAATGTAACTATTTAAATAACTTGAGGTTTGAACGGACAAAGCTCACTTTGAGGGACAATGTGCATATATAGTGGATATTTAAAAATTCGCGTACTCTAAAATTGACATGCTATTCCTTGGCAATAAGAAAGATCCGTAGCTGAATACACCAACAGTGGCCCATCGCTAGAAAGTATATTGCTGCAAAACAGTTTTTTTAACGAAAAAAAAGGAAGTTTTCACATGTTTTCTCAGAAGAAGTTTTATATACCCTCTGATATATTTTTATATCTTCGATGGTGTTTTTCACTCATACGTGTAGTTGTAAGACGGACATTGTGGTGAATTGTTTCAAAAGAATTTGTTCAATTTTGCTTCATATTACTTGCATGAAGTAAGTGTATATTGTTCGCATTACTTTAATGTACCTTGGATGCCCCGCACCATTGTTCACAAACTGATATTGTAACTATTATTCTACATTAATTCGTTGAAAAGTTATCAGTAATTCAATTAAGACGTTTTGCGCACCTGTAGGTGGTTGACTCTGAAACTATACGAGAAACGGGAAACGGGTGGCTAAATTTGGTATCAGCGCACAGAAATCTACTCGGTGGCACTAACAATTATATAAGATTGGGAGTGACACTTTGTGAGCTTCCCTTGTAAGACAAAGTTACCCTCTGCAAAAACAATTGATCACTTCATTGTTTTCGAGTAGCTGAAGGGCAAGAGTAAAAGTGACAACACTGTGAAGGATATAACACCTACTTTACTAGTGGAGAAATATTTCTAATTGTGACAATGGATAGGAAAAGAGACTATTCATCTTCGAAATTTCATTTCTGGGTTTAATACTTTAGGGAAAGAAATTATTTCTTACGTTTCACCATGTCCAAAAGATTTCACAAGAGTCTGTAAACTTCCTTCAGAAGTCACACACGGTACGCGTAAGAATAAATACAGGGAACATAGGTATATTATTCGTGGTAATGTTACTGCATAGCAATTGAACAACAGTAGCGTATTTTCCTTATATTCAATAATGGAAACTAGGTGAAGAATAAAGTGGTTGTTATAGATGTTTAAAATAGAAAATTAAGCTCATTTTATTGATTTTTTTCTCGTTAGTGGTTTTAACAAAGAGCTCGGAACAAATATAAATATATAAGAAACGGCTCGCGAGAGCCCCTGCGAGCCCCCTCCAGCACATCCCTGACCACAAGTACAGTTATTACACTCTTCGCAGTGTATCAACCCTTTTATTGATCTCTTTTCAACTACTCGACAACTATCGAAAGCAAGTTTGACTTAGACTTTCCCGAAGAAATAACATGGCAATCTCTGAGTTTGCAAATCAAGAAAGGTGCACAGTTGGTTACACTAAAGATATTGAAGTCAAAACAAGAAGACTGGCGACTTAACTTTGTTTACTACTCAGAATAATAAAGTTAACACAATATTACTTTATACTTCTTGACATATTACTCATATATTTTTTAAAGACATTGACTTTCTATTATATTGTGTAGAAGCTTCAGTACGACAAATAAAGGAAGTAGGTATTAAAACGGCTATATACCATTGCTTTAAAATTAATATCTATTATTAAACTCTGGGGTAACGTGATGCACCGACAAATTCGAAGCATGAGATAGCACATAAAAATTTTGGGAAAAAAGTCCTAGTCACCTGGGTGAAAATTCTCCTGCTTTTCGGAGCTAGAAGGCATTTCAAAAGCGTTGGTAAATGAACTTCAGAGCTTGATACCCGCAATACCATTAACAGTAGAGCGGTTGCGGTATGCTATCATCAAAGAATTCAAGTTTGCTCTATCCAAAAATGTTTATTTCAAAGTTGTCCAGTGGGCGCGCAACGGATTCCTCAAACGAAGTAGGAGATTCCTAGAAATTCTCTGAAGTAAAGATGGGTCGAAATGAGCATGAATGGAACGACTTTTCCACCAGGTAACAATAATTTGTTTGCATCAAGTCGATATCTCAAAGCACATTCAGTATACCGAAAGATTTTCTAACAAAATACGTGGTTGCATAACAATCAGGGGGTAAGAACTGGATCCTTTCATAAAATGTTTTGTTTATTTATCAAAGAGATTGAATATCATTGCCACGTTGGATGCCAGTGATGACACCAGGCTCAGAAAAACTGTCGGAATCCTTGCGCACCCATCGCACAATTTTGGAATATGCATTTCTGGAGAGAGCAGGTTTAGAGTCTTGAACAGTACCATGCCGCATAAGCTCTACCATTAGTGGTATTGTAAATTTAAAGCTTTAAAGTTCATTTTCCCACGCTTCCGACAGCCTGTAACTCCGAAATGCGTTGGAATGTCCATTCCGCTGAATAGAATTTTGCCCCTTGTTTTTTGTACTATCACCTCTTGAAGTTTGTCGATGCAACACGTTACCACCTTGTATAGGTGAGGGATACATATTACGGTAGTTTACCGGTCGAAACCCCTGGTTGTTATATAACCCGTCAGTCCAAAGTGTTTCCTAGCACAGACTAGTATTCTAGGATAGAGCTATTCAGTAATAAATTAGGCTGTTTCTCCGAAACATTTTCGTAAAAAGTATGAAATTTATGTCTAAAGACTAGACAACCTCAAGGTCAGCTATATAAAGCAAGTGGGCCAGAGATTCTATCTCAAGATTTCTAATTTTAGGGGTGTAAAGCCGATATTCTGAGATTATCTGGGTATAAATATAATTTTACGGAATTTCTATTAATTTTAACTTTAAAAAATTTAACTTCGAAGGTGTTTGATAATATGGGGAAGTCTGGAATAATCACTGAATTGTATTCTGAAAGAGAAAACTTCGTATTAAACTGTAACGCGCTAAAAATCAGATTTATGCAACCAATAATAGTCCAGTCATTTAGGTCAAAAGAAACCTCTACCTGGAAATAATTTCCTAAAAGGGGATACTTCGCATATGTGTAGTACAAGTACCCAGTAACAACATATAAAAAATCAACACTTGTGCATGCTGTGCTACGGCCGCCATCTTGGAAAATGGCCTCCTATTTTAACATTTTTTTATCAATCTCGGTAACCGTTGGAAATATGAAAAAAATAAAGAGGCAAAAATTAAATACCATAAAAAGATACTTCTTTTTGGTCCTTATATCTTTTGTCCTATCTCTTACGGTTTTTGAGAAAAACGTAAATTCAAAAATCATACTTTTTTAAGTTGTTAGAAGTTTACCATATAAATTAGTTTTAACACGTAGATTAATCTCCAATTTTTATGATTTTTTAATTTACGTTTTTCTCGAAAACTGTAAGAGATAGGACAAAAGTTATAACGACCGAAAAGATCTATTTTTTATGATCTTTAACTTTTGTCTCTTTAATTTTTTCATATTTCCAACGGTTACGGAGATATGGTCAAAACAACTAAAATCGGCGGCCAATTTCTAAGATGGGGGTCGTAGCATAGCATGAACGAGTGTTGATTTTTGTTATGTTGTTACTGGGTACTGGTACTACACATATGCGAAGTATCCCCTTTTAGGGGATTATTTCCAGGTAAAACCTAATATGACTGAACTAGAAGGTAAAGGAATTTGAACAACTCTCAGTAGCAAAAGTTTAGAATTACTGTTCCGTTGCTTTCTATAGCTGACCTTAAGGCTACCTACTCTATAAGCCATTTATTTATTTTTAACTTTCTAGTATAATTTTAGGAAACAAGTATACTTGAAAAAGAAAACATTAATTTTAATTACACCTATAGTTAGTGAAAAAAAAAACAGGGTAAAAATGTCTGAAATTGGCCGTGCCCAGTTTATCGGCTCTTTCAAGACTGTTTTTTTTTCTTAAATAAGGCACAAAATAATTTTCGAAATTGATATTGTCCCTGACACGTTGCTTATTTGTTTCTTTTATGACTTCTAAACACGAAACATACCATCTTTGTTACTGGTCGTGGTTAAGATGAAAAGTTGGAAATTTAACCTATCAAAATCTAAGCAGATAAGCAAAAGATTATACTTCGATTTGGTTCCAGTTATTTATTGCTATATAATGCCATTATTGTATGGGTTTCCTTCTTTAACAGCTAGAAGGATGTTTATGGACCTCTTAGGATGTATCATTATGTAAATTATTCATGCCAGTTATTGCTATTAGGCAGTGTCATAGCCAAGGGGGTGGCACCCAGGCACATGCCCCCCCCTCCCTACGACTCGGGTTATTATTTTATTTGCCGGGCACATAGCATCATTTGGAGCATTAGCATTATTCGTTTACGTTTACGGGTAGCTTTGCCGTCTGACCACGGAATTTTATCAGATAACTTACATTCTATTACGGTATCTTAGGGCATATTTCATATTTGTCGAGGAGCTTTCTGATTCGGGGGCTTGTCCTGGTCTATAGAACAGGCATTCAATTACTATCTTAGGCTTCAAAAGCAATCAAAATTTTAATCACCTTGCGAACATCTTTGATCTTTCCGTTCTTTTGCAAAGTAAATAATCAGAAATCAGCTTTCACTGATACAAAATAGAAACAAGAATTTTTAATGTAAAAAATATTGGTCAGGTATGCAGAAATGTTAAACATTATTCAATATTTTTCTTAGTTCATCACGAAAGGTTTTAAACCCTGAAGAATCACGCAGCAGGCTTTTAGAAATGTCTATTCAGGTGATTCTGTAAGAACAGTTCCTTCGGATAATATTTTTTGTTTGAATATAAACGAGTTCTTACTGAACGTAAAATCAAATATAGATTATTATTATTATTATTATTATTAAAATAGTTATTAAAATAGCAGTAGTAACTCAGTCGTTATTTTCTAGCATTCTGGACTGGAATTCGTTAATTCTTTTTGTAAATAGCTCTAAAATTGCCTCAGCACGGAAAAATCTTGATTCTCATATGCGTACGAAGAGCAAAAAGTGTGTTAACTAGTCGGTTAAGGAGGGTCATATATGAGACACAGAGAGAAAGAGTTTATCTGTGCCCCCTCCTTAACGAAATCCTGGCTACGAGCCTGCTGCTAGGGGTGCCAATTACTGGTATGACATTTTTTCACAGTACCCATTTAATTTTTATGAAGGCAAATAATTAATATTTTCTATTTAATAGATTTTTCAGATTTATAACAAAGCCATTCTAACCATTAAGACAAAAAATAGGATGCCTTACAGTTTCACATAGTACCGGTACCTAGCTTCACAGAAACAAATATTTGGCAGTTGTCTCAGCAGTGCCAATAGCTGGTACACGTCTTCAGGTCTAAAAAAGTATAGTGAACGTAAGGGCCAATAACTGGCCATGAAGGGGGAAAAGCATTGGTTAGAGGAGGCCAACAAAAGATCATTTTGCTGTTTTAAAGGAAGAAATAATATGTTCTGTATTTTTATTGTTTCACTGTACAATTAATTTCGGGAATGATCTCAGAATTTACAGTTAGCATGCACAGAAAAATAAAACCGGAATAGATATGCACTTCAAGTTTCAAAACGACATTAATCTAAAAGGGGTACGTTTACCCTACATAATGCAAGGCAAGTAAGTGGCTTGTTGAACAGAGAATACAGAAGCCACACGAAGTAGTGTTCGTGTAGCGTCAATATTTGCACTCAACTGCCATCTGTGAGCATCAGCTCGAACTTCATACAGAAGAGAACAACACAATACAATGAAGAGATCATTCAAGGATTGTTTTGGGGAATTAAAAGCGAAATTTGAAAACAATATCATCTGATTCCCTCTAATCTCTTTTCGAGACAGGCGTAAGTCAAAGTGCTACAACCGCTCATACATTCTATTTTGTATTATCGCAGTAAATCTCTAGATTTGGAACAAATTATGTTAGAAAAAAAACGGATCTCAAAGGTGGTCTATTGTCTACGGCTAGGATTTTTTAGTAGTGTCTAAACATAGAATGTCCTATTAAGGCGGGGCCATTCTCGCGCAGGCGCATTACTCCTTAAACTGAAAATATTACTTCCGAGCAGCTATTTTCAGTTGCTAATTTAGCATATTGGTAGCATGGCTGGAAGCTAGCAGAGAACCCGGTATCGAACCGTTGTATGGTTTTGTTCATATTTTCTCTTTGGAAAATTCAATAAAATTAGTGATCAAGGGCACTTGGAGGTTAGATAAGTCAGGTATGGTGTTTTTCTTTTATTGCACGCTCGATTAACTTGTGTTTTTTTCACGCTGTCGAAAATAGGACTTTCTGTGTTTAGACGCTAGTGGATTTTTGTACCGGGAGAGCGCACATGGAAACATATAATGTTAACAGCACTTTTGCGTATGCCCCCTTGCACACCTCGCGGATACATCCTAGCTTTCAGTAGCCTCTAGTTGGTAGACCGTTTGGCCAAGTATTACCAAAGCAACTATTAGTAACAAATCACTACTTTTATTAAATGTTCTAATAAGCATATATATATCAAGAAGAAAAAGTTAATTTTCTTTTAAAAAAATATGTAAAAGTAACGACGCCAGAATTCAATCCCGGGACCTCTGGATCAGCTTCCCAGTATGTTAACTACCATACCAAGCTGATAGTTGTGGAATAAGCGCTTGTCAGTATTACTTATAGTTCAAGGAGCTCCGAGTCTGCGCGAGAGTGGGCCACGCCTTGGAAATATGTGCTTCCCTTAGACGCTAATCTGAAATCTTATACTATCTAAATCTTTCCATACAGAATAAGTATATTCTAACGTCCGTCTGTATATATTAACTATTCACGGAAACGATATCAACACAGGGAGTGAGCTTTTTGTATCACTGAAGTGAAAAAAGTCTAACCTGAATCCACGACGTTAATGCACGAATGTGTGAACGTGTTTTGCGACATATAAGATTCAAAGCACATTTTAGTGTTAAACACGATGTTCAGTGTTTGTAATGTATTGCCTATAATAAAAAATATAACAGGACTTTACCTAACAAACTATTTTCGTGAATTGTCTAAAATGTTGGAAATAGGAAAGGAAACAAAAGTAAAATATTTTTCGTAAGTAAAAAGAAAAATGTAGTGTTGTGAAAGAAAAAGAAGAGAAAAACGACCTAGGCAGCAATCAGCCTATGGCAGGGCTAGCGATCAGACGCTATATTCGTTACGCCAGTCGCCTAGCTGCCGGACAATCCTTCGCCAAGTGTTTTTAGGGTCAGTTCTACAATCGGCGGGTAAGCTTCTGGCCAGGACTAAGTTGAGGCCAAGTCATATTTTGGCCAATGAGAATACGCAAAATGAGACTTGGCCTTAACTTAGCCGTCGATTATAGAATTGGCCCGTAGTCGTTCATTTCGTACTTGAGCATAACACTAATAGGTGGCAGTGTAATCAAGGAGTGCTATTTCCGTGAATATTTCTGTACCTGAGAGCTAGACGCGCGTAAGTCACAAATCCTTGTTTTCCAGAAAACAGAAAAAAACTACTTCCTTTCATATACGAACGAAATGGACAGACTACATAATAGACTTGCTGCTGACCTATATCATCGCACGCTTCTACTAAGGCATCGGTGTTACTTTGTAGTGCATCTATATCTACCCTATTAAATCTTCATCATATGCGTATACGGGTAGTTGGTTTAAGCCATTCAATGCTAGTACATTTTTGTCCTCTTTTATTTTTAGAATCGCATATTCAAACGAAAAGTTAAGCATAGCGGTAACAGGGAATCAGCCTGTTTCAATCCGTTGCGAATCTCGAAACTGTCTGACGTAATATTCCCTATGCGTATTCTGCTTATGGGTTCGCTCAGACATCCTCACTAGTTGAACAAGTTTTTTTTTTTTAATTCCAAATCGTACCAGGATACTATGTAACTTTTCTCTTTTGATAGAATACTATGCTTCTTAAAGTCAATGAATAGCTGGTCGATAGTCCCACTGTATTTCCATTTCTTCTTTAAGATTTGTCTCAAGGCGAAAATCTGGTCCAACGTGGATCTATTTCTTCTAAATCCACATTGGTGATCTCCGATTATATTTTACCTACCTATATGCTTAGGCGAGTTAGCAGGATATTACTCAGTACTTTGTAACATGTTGGGAGTAACGAGATTTCGCTGTAATTATTGCAGTCCGATTTATCGTTTTATCAACCGGGACTTTTATTGAGGTTTTCCATTCCTTTGGAAGCTCCTCCTTTTTTGTCCATATAGCACTTATCAATTAATATAGTTCCTTGATTAGTGACGTTCCTCCCGCTGTAATTAATTCGGCTGGAATATTGTCTATTCCTTGTGATTTGAAATTGCAGTTTCCTTATCAACATTTCTACCTCAATCTCGCTAGATTCGGGTATCCACGGTTCTGCGGTATAAATTTCAAATTCCTCTGTTTGTTCCCCGTTGTGTACATTAAGAAGTTTATCGAAATAACTTTTCCGCACATCAATAATTTTAGCCTGAAGGTTTTCGCATTTATTTCTAATCATTCCTAACCTCGGCTGGTAGTCCTTTCTTAACGAGTTTACCTCTTTGTATAGATCTCATATGTTGTTTGTCTTGTCGGTTTTCTCTATCTCCTGAATCTTCTGCGCCATATATTCTAGTTTTTTGTTTGTTGTGCGCATATCTGAATAGTAGGGATGAACTCGTTTTTAGGGGTATTCCAGATAAATCCTACAAATATGCGTCGGATGGTTGACTCATCCTTCCAATACTTTCGCACTATCGGTATTTTTCTATGTGCTTCCGAAAAATTCAACATGTATCCCACAGGAGCGTCGCACTACCACAAATCATCCTCGAATTAACGTTACATTAAAATAACGTGTCCAACAGCGAACAAGGAGTGTGCTTAAAATACCCTATCAAAAGCATTTCCTTACAACTTTCCCGTTGGATGAGGCGATAGAGTGTCAGATCGTTGTCCGGAAGATCGGGGTTCGATTTCCTCCCACTTCAAATTTTCCTCTTTTTTATACAAGAACATTACTATATGTTGTAAATAGTTACGAATAAACGTTCACATTTGCTTGTCTTCACATTTCGAACATTTTACACATGCTCCACAGACATTAAATATCGAGCGAAGGCTGTATAGAGCTGTTTAAACTGTTTTTATTATCAGTGATGAAAAGACTAAACATCTCACATGATATCGGTGATGTGATATTTAATACAACGAAATTCGTTATAATTAAAACATTATTCAGAAAGAAAGTACTAGACTCACTCACTCCCTGTGCTAACGTCACTTCCGATATTTAATACTCTCGCGAAATGAATATCACACGCTATTTCCTTATCATATTGTCATTATGGCCGTTTCCTAAATGCTCCCTTCATCTTCTAATTCCTTTCCTACCGGAACCTCGGTCATCTTAATTCCTGTTCATATAACGTCGTCTCCTTTCCTTGCGCCATAGTTTGCCTCCTTTGGCCAATGATACATCGGATCCATTCTTCGCGGCCTCTATCTTCGTAGCGTTCAATTGTTTGATGTGGAAACTAGCGCCACCTATGAATTGACGGATAAGAAAGCAATCGCGCTTAAAACAAGGAAGTGATTTCACGTGAAAACCGGTGGTGTGGGGAGGAAAGTCCCATGCGATTAGCATCTTGTCTCACGTTGTTCCTTCCATTGTATCAATGGAGTTAGTCGTTCCTTTCTTTGTTTGTTTATTCTTTCGTGATATTTGGAAGATTCTGTTCAATAAGATAGACGCTAAATGTGGTGCTCCATTCTCTTCTGCTCTTGTGTAAAAGGTAGAAAAATACTACAATAAATGATCTCATGTATTGTTTTTTTTTTTTTTTAATATCGCGTTGGATTGACTCTTGTTTAATTGAATTGAAGTATAACTTTAACCATCTTTGAATCGGCCCGGCATATGGTAAAGGAAGGAATGAGAAAGGTAGCAGTCAGGATCTTACGTGCCATTCCGGTATTCGCTTACTAAAGAGGGAAACCCTGGAAAATCTGTCAAGATGGTCACCCGTGAGGTTCGAACTTGAACTTAATTTATGACTTTCAGGCATCTAAGGCATCAGGGGAGGGTAAAGGATGCGGGTAGGTGTTTGCCATGGACTAATTTGAAGGTACCATCCAGGCATTTGCTTGGTGTGACTGAGGAAAAACTGTGGAAAACCTCAGTTAGGATGGGAAGTAGTCGACCAGAGCCTAAGTTGAAGGTACCATCCGGCATTTGCCTGATGTGACTGAAGAAAATCCCTGGAAAAACCTATCAATGGTCAGTCACTGATATTGAACCTAGGACCCCCAGAATGCGAATCCAACGCCCTACCAGTGATTATGCCAGACCCCTGGGGTGTCACCCCCAGATTTTCGAGAATACTTTAAACTTTAAAATTTATACAGTCAAAAATCGATAGAAACCGTGCATGACACCTCCCTGACTTTACACCCACCCAACCCTGCGCTCTACCAACTGAACTACAGCCGCTTCGTACTTTACAGAATTTCACGAGCCTAGCCACGGGACAACGGTGAGTAGTATCCATCTTATGTACATTAATAATGTCAGTTACAACTGTATTCCGTCATTAAAACAGAATATGCGGATATTCAGGACGATTCTTCTTGTTCATACTATTTACTTAACACACTATATAAATTGTTCTATTGAGGTATAGAAAATGTCACAAAATTGATTTCAAATAATCGTATGCAGTTATTCTGTAAACATTACAGCAATTTGTTGCACGCATCACGTTGTTGATAATTTCTATAGTATCACTTCTTTTGCACTTCATTTTGAACGCTTTGAAACCTTTTCGCTGATTTATCAAGATAATTAATAATACAACTTACAAACAGCACTGAAACATCTATGTGTAGCTGTTCCCTGGAAAGTCTTTCAAGGAGAAGAACGTGAAGAATTGCATTTGTAATGAAAGAGCCTCTCACTGGCCGGTACAAGTAATGAATAAATAAGGAATATGACCAAGAGCGCCCATGTTGTGATTTTCAGGGAGGCGGCATGGACAGTGCCCATACACATACTTCCTTCTTTTTTGTTTTGACTAACATTATCCCCACACTTTTTGCAATATTAGTATAATTTTCACCGGATAGGGGAGGAGGGGCTGCGCCAGAAAACGAGTATAACTGCGCAGTTATTTGCCTTTCTAATTACTCGTGCTGTTTCAATTGTGCCTACGATATCACAACAACTACTCCTATCCCGCCACCCGCTACACAGTTGTTTACGTTCTTAATTACTCGTGCTTTTCAAAGATGTAGCTATATTCGCTAAGTGTACAACGTCCAAAATGTGTCCTTTCTTAGACTCCTTCCGAAGGTTCCTTCACTTGACTCCTTTGGTTTCTCAGCAAAAGGAGCGCAAGAAAGGAAGCATTTAGGATTCGGCATATTTTCTTCGTCTTCACTTCCGATAAGCATACAGATGTGTACAAGCCATAGAGTTCGAAATAGAATAGAGGTAGCGGGAGGTTGCTTTCTGGGCAAGGGGAGTGAAGCCAAGAGATCCATTCCATCACATTGATTGGCCCCATAATTAGAGGCCCTCTATACCAAGTATTGTATTCTAATTCTTTCTTAGGGCAAGATAAAATTATTAATGTGAAGCCCGCATGTCAGATGAAACCTCCAAAATAGCTATCGATGTTCGAAAAGACAGCTGTTTTGAGCTGAGAATTCACAACTGCGAAATGCCTGAAAATGTCCCAGATGTTTTGTGCTGTACATTGTAATCACACGACAGAAATGTGCGTTTCAAAAAGGTTACCGGCTGACCCACAGTACTCGGTACAGAGGGACTCTAATTTGGACACACAATATGGCTGTTGATGTACCGTAAATTTATTTTCATGTGACGTCATGAAAGCACATTCTATTCTATTCCTAACTCTATGGTAAAACCACTCTAAAACCTTCCGTTTTACTACACGTGCTTTCGTACTTTATCAATGGGGCTATTCCAAGCATACTTTATTCGTGTTTGTTACAAGTAGAGCTGATAGGAACCGTTCATTTCGCGGAACGGTTCCAAGCAGTTATAGGGGAACTGTTTTGTTATTCGGAAGAATCCATACAGAAAAAAAAGAAGAAGAAAAAATGTACGTGTTGCTACTTGATACACGAATTTAAATAAGACGGCACAATAAACCAGAATAAATTTCATTAGAGATGTTTTCAATTAATCTATTATATTTTGGATTTTATTCCATAGTTAGGGTGGTCATAAATATTTTGGCCCAAAACGGGACATCGTATTACGGGGGGGATGGAATCCCCACGTATGAATCTATGCATATTATTAAATAGCAGTCAAACGATTAATTGTTACGCGAATCGAATATCAAAGTTAATGTAAATATTCGACGTAACTGCCCTCTTTCAATTTGTAGACGATGAAAATTCTTATAAAACTGTATTGTAAAATATTTGTTAGTAAAAAATATATAATTTTCATTTATTGGCGAAAAACGGGATATTTTCGGAAACCGACGGGACACCGTCAAAGGCCTAAAATGACGGGACTGTCGCGTTCGAAACGGGACGTATGGCCACCCTATCCATAGTCAGTACATTTCAAGACCTACCCTTCAGACTCTGATTATTTTCAACTGTCAGTAATGTTGCCAGGTTCTTATCATGATGTCACCGACATTCTCCGCATTATTCATACTAAGAAAACAGGAGAATGAGTTATTAACTCAGAACGGAAAAATTGTTACTATATCTAACTCTGTTTTGTATGTATGAGACAATGAAAAATTCGGAGAGAGCAAAAGAGAGCTCTTTTGTATGTTAAAACAAAACTGGTATTCTTAAAACAGCGTGCTACTGTTATTTGTTAACTTCGGGTGGGATTTGTTCAAGACCAAGGGGAAGCATTGCTGGAAGAAAAATATTTAGAAGGTAAGACGAAACTGGGAAGATTCTGTCGGCGCTCAACTGATTGGAATTTCCGCAACTCTTCCTTCCCAGCTTCGTCCAGCCCTCTCTCTGCACTACCACCTTTGGTTTCTTCTACAAACCAGGTTGGTGTACCAAATAAATAAACACAGGACTGCATGCACATTTAGACAACCGTGTCTCTTCATCTCCTGCTGCGAGCGGTTGATGCAAGACTCATTCAGCAAAAATTCCCTCAATAAAGCACGAAATTTTCCCACTTTTTTATAAGAAATTTCCCACTAATATCAACAGTCAATACCAGTTGGTTTTCCATTCGTTGCATGTTGATTATTCAACTATGAAGGTTGGTAAATTAAAGATATGTGTCATAAATTAAGTTACCAAAGATAAAAATCAAAGAAAAGGACACTGAAATTTTAAAAAAGGACAGAGGAAGGACTTGAACATACAGAGCAAATTTACTGAAAATGTCAGGACTGGAGATCTATAAAGGGAATGTAATCCTATGTTTCAACATATTTCTATTCAAGATAAAAAGTAGTTTCTTTGTCATTGGCAACTACGCTGCCAAATGTCATATCTTGGTCGAAAGATAAAAGAAAATTAAAGTACTAAACCAGTTATATTTTCGAGTGTTTTCAAGTCAAATGAAGGATCTGCAGAGATATTGCAACGATGTAATGGATCATTCTTCAATATGCGAGAAGAAGAAGAAAAACAGAGACACTCGTCCTCTCATTTTTAATAACAAGGAAGGAGCAAAACATAGTTTTAATGGTGAGTCCACACTAGGCTCGATTTCTGTGCGTGGACTGTCTAAAGCCAGCTTTTTTGGCAGGCATTCGACGCGTGCTTCCTCCAATTTCTATGAGTAGCTCATAGAAACTATGTTACACGTACTTAAACACGTGTTTCAATTGGCTAATCAGTCAAATTGCAAACAAAGCATGCAGCGAGCACCTGTATGAAAAGCCAAGCTAAGAATGGCAAAATCTATAGTTTCTTTGCTATTCCAAACTTAGGAAATAGAAAATGAGAACACATACACCATCACTTACTACAGAAATATTATATTTGTTCGCACAATGCACTATAGTACGTTTGATCACACACATAAATAATCTAAAAGACACGAAATGATTAGTATTATGCTGTCTCAATGAATTTGCAGTGTTACTGCTATCACTGTTTATAGAGGCGCCAGATATTGGGTTATAATTATGTTCATTGTAGGTGTATATTTTTTACATTAAACAAGCGTTTAAATGTGAACTCACACAGCATGAAATATTTCCGGTATATTTTTAAACTTTTCTTTTTTCAGACAGATTTTTTTTTAATATTGATTTTTTTTTAACATTTTCTTTTATATATTGGTAACCACAGGAGATTATTTTGTAAATATTTCCATCAATGTTTTATATATATTAGAATATATTTCACAATATATTTCCCACTATTGCTTCAATGTGCTTGTAAAAATAATACATGCATATGTTTTCTCAACATGTACAATGACACTTTTCATAAACATATGTTTAGCAGTATTAGAACGGCTTTTCATGTACGCACTAGCCACTGACTTTGCGATTCGATTACCATGAGTAGCCAATAATATTTAAGTACTTGTTTCAATTGGCTACTCAGGCAAATCGCAATCAAAGAACGCGACTAGCGCATGCATGAAAAACTGGCCTTAGGATATTTTGAAGTTTATCAACAGAGAATTGCAGTTTGGCAATTCTGTGAACGGTGATAACAGACACTAGGAAATTGATTGAGACGGTATATACCAATAATATCTGTCTTTTTAGATATTTTTTGTATTTATACTTATTGTAGTGCATAGTGCTAACATAGTAACCTGCGCATTAATATATATTGTCTTTGTCTGTTCACGGCCTTGAAAGAGCACTTGTCAACATGTACCTACATAAAAATTTGGCCTAGTGTGGACACTTTATGAGGGTTGCTCATTGATAACTCACGCCTAAGGAGAGCCCAAATGGAAACAATGTACCTGTGCAAATTGCGCGTGCAATAAAAAAACCGTACCTGACTTACCTAGCCTCCACGTACCCTTGGTCACTACTTTTAATAATTTCCTAATGCGTATATACATTTAAAAAAAAGTTATTTTAAACAAAAATATATGTTAAATTAACCACGCCATTGTTCGATCCCGGAATCTCTGGATCAGCTTCCCGCTACGTTAACCATCATGCCAAGCTAGGAATTGCGAAATAAGCGCTTGTTGTTGTTACTTATAGTTCAAGGAGCTTTGCGCCTGCGCGAGAGTGGGCCACACCTTTTTTTCATGTGCTTCCCTTAGACGCTAGTCATTGATACCTTTCAGCTTTCTTATCTCAAGTCTTCACAATTTGAGCGAAATGACTTTAACCCTTAAACGGGCAAGGGGAGTCCGACGTACCCCTCGAGTATTGGACCCTTGTACCAACTGCATGTAAAGATCAACACATAAGTAACTAATAGTTTATGCACTAAGGATAACAGTAAAGAGTCGCCAATGATGAGATATAAACTGAAGTTAATCCAACTGACAAGTAAAGTTGAAGGTATAACAATAGTCTTTACATAAAAATAAAAAGCAACAGAAAATGCAAAAGGTAACACAATAAAGTGGAGTTGCAGTTAGAATCGTTGTTGAGCATAAAAGATTTTCAAGTTCATATAAAAAATAAGAGTTGAACCTTGAAGAAAAAAAAAGAGCAGAATAAGTAACAGACTATAAAGGTATGCAAATTGTTATTAGATAAACGTGTTAGATATTTATTTTGTCAGTGCGACGAAAGCCCCACAGAATATAACCAGTTTGTAGGTTAGGGTCGCTTACTAACAATTCAATTGAGAGTGGTAAGGTTTTGTAAGTTTTAAGAAGGGCGTTTTTCAAAGTTTTTTTTTGTTTTGTTTTTCGAGAAGGCTCATATTTAGAACACTAAAAAATGATCCAGGTCCTGTAGGAATGCATTGTCAACTTAGTCAAGAAAATCCCTTTCGGCAGGCTGAGGTAGATCTCAAAATTTTTTATTATTTATTTTCAAAAATTCAAATCTCGACTTATATGAGCACTATCGAGAAACTATTTATTGATTTGTAGATTAAGCATCAAGAGCTTTTCAACGATACCCTACAAGACGTGGTTTTAAAAATATTGAATTTCACCCCCACCCCAACTTGTACCCTCACAACACCTGAATCGTTGGTGTCACTGTAAACTTCATAGGAAGTACTATAATTTATGCAGACAAACTTTCCCTCGAAACTCCATAGGGACTGATAAATATTTTTTTCTCATTAACGAAGTTAGCCGAGAAATTAAGCATAGAAATAACAATAAAATTTGGTTCAAATATCTTCAAAATTATGGCCGCTAACGTGTAAATATATATATATATATATATATAT
>JAGDQP010001800.1:94531-115170 GCA_022664845.1 Lepisma saccharinum | reverse complement strand
AAGAGAAAAGGAGACTATCGCCTGCCGTATTCTCAGGATCCCCGCCCTTATTATTTCTCACTTAGACCCCTGATTGCACATTTCGTTTCACTACATCGTTTCTATGAAACTTGAAGCCACGTAATGATGCATTCAGGGGTCTAAGTGAGAAATAATAAGGGCGGGATCCTGAGAATACGGCAGGCGATAGTCTCCTTTTCTCTTCACTTTTTTTTTTTCATGATAACAGGCTTAACTTAAAGCATTTCTGTGTAGTACACACTAGTTAAAGTACGCTGTTCTTTAAAAAACTACAACCAAAATTGTCCTTTGGTATCCTAATATATCGTTAGCAACACAGTACCGGCGAAAGCTCAATTGGTCGTCCAGCACGCCACGTTTAAACTGATCTACCCACTTGTATTTATAAAAGTTCTCACTATTCATAGAACTTCTACGGTATTGCTTGAGTATCCGGGCGTAAATTTAAGATGGTGTCTTCCCCTCAGACACTAGAAATCTTATCAGTTATCACCTTTCAAACTGCATATTTCCAGCGAATTTCCCATTCTTCAATAATTGATGCCAGTGATTAAACAACTATTATAAATAGATGGTAGACTATCATACAGAAATATATTTTTTTTCTTACATATATAAATATTTGTAGAACTAGAGGACGTTGCCTCTTTAGTTATCGAATGTCCCCCTTGTAAATACGCATGCATACCATCGGTGGTTATATTTAATGTGTTTTTTTAGAGTCTCTGTGGGTGTCTAGTCCTGGCTAAACGTTACGTTATGGCAAGAAGTCTACAAACATGTGAAAGTGGCCTATCCACGCAGCTTCAATTATATACAAAATGAATAAACATTCCTTACTCATTATTTCATGGGATTGCCACCAGCATATGCATGGTAACAGGTGGAAACAAATGTTACCACACGTTGATCGGCATGAGTTCGGACTTGTGGGTACCAAGTATATGAGACATTATTTTAATAGCAGATGTGGAGTAGACTTGAAACGTTCCTCGTTCGAGTGTCAAGAACTTGGAGTGAATACACAGTATCCGGTGTCACTAGTCATTGTACCCAATGGAGTCGCCGGCAGTAGAGTGTCCGGGGGAAGAAGTCCGCAGGGGGTAAAAGTCCTCTTTTTTTTTGTACTTTTTGTTGGAGCTGTGGAACATTGCTTGTGCTATAGGAAGGTTTAATGGCGGACGTGTACTGTTCATGTTCATGAAGTGGTGCGCTGCAATTTGGAAATACGAAGTTAGGTTTTGTCTTACTTTGATATATTTTTTTGTTTTATGGGAAATAGTACTACATTCGGTGAGAGAAGTTGCGACTTGTTTTATTGTTATTTCCTATTAAAACACTTCTTGAATAACAAAGTACACTACCTTTCCTTTTCACTGTATCAGGTATCGCGTCAGCATCTCATTGTGAATGAAACATGTTCGAATGGGGTAAAAGTCCGAATTTTTTGTGGGGGGGCAAGAATCCGAACGCAGACTTTTGCCCCAAGCTTGCAAATAATTTTATTCTTAAATTTAAATTTCAGTTTATATCATTAAGTACTTTTAACTGAAACTAAAGCTATGTATATACAGTTTCATCTTTAAATTTGCTATTACGTAACACTACAAAAACACTTGTTCAAGTCTAAACAGATACGGGGTCGTGGGGTGCTGAGAAGTTTCTGGCTACTTCTTCCCCTCGTTTCCCATTTTCGATTTATATCTCGTTTGAAAACTTGTAATGTTAATATACGTTGGTGCAAAAATAATGTTCTTCTGGTAATTGCTTCTTCCTGTTTCCCACCTTTGAAGTAGTCATGGCGGAGGCACAAGCCAGTTTCACGACGCCGGAGGTTCGGCGTGTGATCAAGTTTCTGTTCCTCCAAGGAAAGTCTGCGAAGGACATTCACGGCGTGATGTCACAAACATTTGGAGATAAGTGTCCTTCGTACAGCACCATAAAAATCTGGACATCTCGATTTAAGAAGACTGGACATTCCAGTGTCGAAGACGAGGTCTGCAGTGTCGCCTACATCAATGGATCTGGCAACATGTGATGCTGTGCATAACCTTATCCTTATGGATCGGTGAATACCAGCCACGTAGATTGCAGACACACTGAACATCTCGCGGGCGCGTGTAGGATTCGTCATCCATAATGTACTGAACACGAGGAAGCTTTCTGCCAAATGAGTCCCCAAATGCTCGAACAGTGATCAGAAACGGCACCGAATGAAGTCATCGGAGTCTATTTTGGCTCGTTTTCATGCTGGTGAACAGGATATGTTGGCCAGATTAGTGACTGAGGACGAAACATGACTCCATCTGTATGATCCCGAGACCAAGGATCAGTCCATGGAATGGCGCCACAAGGGGTCACCTCGTCCGAAGAAGTTTCGTGCACAGAAGTCATCGAAGAAGGTGCTGGCGCCTTTTATTTTGGGACAGCGATGGAATTTTTGATGAACTACCTGCAGGATGGTTCTACGATTCTCGGCGAATACTACGCAAAATTTCTGGGCCAATTAAAGGAGGTTATTAAGAAGAAACGTCGAGGAAAATTGCCGAAAGCCTCTTGCTTTTGCAGGACAATGCTCCAGTACACAAGTCTCAGATTTTGACGGACAAATTGAATTTCATGGGTTTCAGATTGGTCGAACACCCCCTATTCACCTGATCTAGCCCCCTCTGATTATTACCTGTTTCCACAACTAAAGATATTTGAAACGACATCGATTTGGTGACATTTCTGACATCATCGAAGCCACAGAGAGCTGGTTTCAGGTGCAATCAAAGAACTTCCTTTTGCAGCGGCTACAGAAGCTGCAGGAGAGGTGTGCTAAATGTGGTAGGCTCAGAGCAGAATATGTTGAATAAATCTGCAGTACCTTCGCTCGATCTCAATTATTTCTGGATAAAGCCAGGAACTTATCAGGAATGTAATTGAGTATATATATATATATATATGGGGGGAGGAGGTTGCCTTGTCCCTTGGGTTGGACGAGCCATAGGATATATGATGTAATGTTGTTGGGCTCTGAACATTTTTTCCATAGGATCCACTTTTTTGAATAGGGCGGCAGAATTCTTATCTGGTTCTTGTCAACAAGAAAAAAAAGGTGTTTGAGCTTTGTTGCCGGCAATTTATGTTTACAGTACTAATTGAGATATGAGCATTATAGTTTTTCCCGTTCCCCTTCTTCCCTCTCGAACACCTTTTTTAAAGATATTTTTCGTAGTAACTTTTCTTTGAACGATCGTATTTTTTGTGCGTTTTTTCAATAAGTGGGATAATTTCTTTTCTTAGTCTTCTTGTTAATACGAAGAAAAACTTCATATTTTGTGTGTGTTTTTTTGTAAAGCGAATATTATTTTATAAATTATAATTCAATGAAAAATATTAACATTACACGATATGATATTACTGCATTATGTATAGACTTCAATTCTCGCTAAAAGTACCATAACATTCACGCTGTTGAATAATTTTGTATATCTTTATACGATGTTCACATGTTATAGTCTACTTTTTTTTGTAAGAAGTTGATCAGTTTCTAATATGATACTTAATTTTAAAAACATGTCGTATTAATTTCTTCTTTCAATAAACAAAATGCAGTAGAAATAATTCAATAAAAATACGTGTTTGTCGATTTCTTACTTTCTGTATTTCAGCGGGCTTTTGCCCCATTGCGATATACTGGGGTAAAAATCCGAATTTGTGCATTCTCTTTTAAATGGATGTATCTCATTAAGGAATAAGTTGGTAGACTTTCTAGCAGCTTCAAAATATAGAGGAATGTTCACTTTAACATCTGTGCGAAATTCGTTATCTTACGTTATTTATTTCGGATAATTCAAACTCAAACTGCGGTTTTTTGCCCCCGCTTACTCTAACTCAATCATGGGCGTACTAGCTGACATCAGAACAGCTAACAGACAGTATTCAGTGGTTCAGCTAACTTCGAACTTCTACTGAGAATGTGTCCGCAACGATCGTTTGGAGCTTGTCGAGATCCATGGACTTCATTAGTCGGCCAGTTACACGAGTGGTATTCTTAACACAATGACATTGAGCCATGCGTCTGAACTGGGCATTCTAACATAGTGACCATTACCATTGGATCGTGGACGACCGGCGGAACCGATACCATTGCCTTAATTTAGTTGCAGATGATGTTAAAATCGTAACAACACTAACTTAACACAATTTTAAGTGGATTCGGAGCGAATACATTCAATTTACTAGGGACGACTTTTTCATTACAAGACGTCAAGCGTAACGACTCGTCTACCGGCGACACAAAGAAGGTATTACATAGTTTGGCAAGAAAACTTACCAATAAACTGGTGTAGTCAACAGTATGCAGGGCTCGAAATTGAAATTTTCACGGAACTGAACGCTTTATCCTCGTTAACATACTATTATCTTTTTCTGTCTATAATTACCATTTTCACGAAACGTAACAGGAAGTTTCCAGACATTCACGACCCGGAACGATGTTCCGGTCTGCTCCGGTTCATTTCAAACCCTGACTGTGTAACATTATTCATGTATTTATAAGAGTTTTGTGACGTAGTTTTGTTTATCAATGTCATTAATTTTATGCCATGAACGTACGAAATTGTGAAATTGTTGAACTTAGTACAACATGTAGATATAAGGAGAAATTATGCAGTTAAATGACCCATGTGTTCACATGGACTGGTGTATCCTACTGATCGAAACTACAGTAAAGATAGTGTAGAATAGATGTAAGAATACAAAGTACTAAATAATTATCGTGGCAACTCATCAGTGAAACCTTTGTATCTTGAAGTTTTCGTACAATTCCAAAAATACCGCTGCTTAACCTGGGACACAGTCCTTGTGCACATCTTGTTTTCAGCACTCATTTAAGGAATTTCTTGGCACTTGAATTAATCTTATTTACTGCTAATTGTAATCCTAGAAGAGAAACTGTGAAAATGAACAGATGTTGTTCATTTAATTCTCGAAGTGCGAACAACTCCAAATGTATTTATTTACGTTTGGTTTACTTTTTCGATGAAATCTAGATTTACCGTTGGAGCGCAAACTTGCATTCTTTTGTTTTGTTTTTCTGATTGCCTGTTTATTCCTTTGCTGTTGAAGTTAAATCGACGTACGGTCGATGTGAAAAGTTTTGTGTTGTGCAATTTATTACTTTAGTAACTGAAATTGTAAACGATTTAGAAATGTTCCCTGTTGTACCTTTCAGGGAATATGCTAGTTCAGAATATATGAAAACTGCATTGAAATAGGCCAATATATATATATATATATATATATATACATATAACGAAAGTCAGTCTCTAGAGCTAATATAGTTTTCTTTATGTGCCTGAGTTTGTTGAGAAATCAATGTAAGATTTTACACAGTGTGCAAGAACACGAATTCATGTATAGCTAAACTTTCATACGACCTAAAGTCAGTCTCTAGAGCTAGTGATCAAACTGATCATGTACGATAAGTGTACGTGGTTTTTCCCTTAGCCTCAGCAAGATGTTAATGAGGAAATTTGTACTGTAATTGTTATCTTCCTGTTTCGACGGAAACTAGAAGGCTAAGTTGGTATGTAAAGAAATTTGTAATCGTAATTGCCAGGTTCCGCAAATACCTTTTTAATATTCATAAAACTTATTCCTATAGAGGGTGGGCCACGAAAAAGCAACCCTCCTCCGGCAGTAGTATAGTATAGACGGAGTGGATTTTTTGATTCACTTACAAGTTACAACAGATGCTGAAAGTGGTCCCCGTTCACGTCTATGCTCGTTTGGGCACATCGAAGCATGTTGGCAGATACTGCTTGAAGCTCTTCAACAGGGATACTACGAATAGTGTTCGTGATGTTTACCTTTAATTCATCCGGGTATGTGGATTATTGGCGTCTACTTTTTGCTAAGATTTCCCCTGAGATAAAAATCGCATGTAGCAAGTCCGGGGAACGTGGTGACCATAAACCCTTGCTCACAATTTGCCTCCTTCGTAAACAATCCATGAATCCATACCAGTGAATCACGTGAGATGTGGCATGTTGCCATATCTGATTGCAAGGAGTACATTTTTTCTTCTTCTGATGTTAGTTGGTCTAAAACTGTTCCAAAATATCAATATAAATCGCGGTATTCACAATTCAATCAAAGAATATTGAGCCCACTATTTGTGTTCCTGACATCGCGCACCAAACGCCAATTTAGTGGTAGTGAAGTGGTTTCGTGAATCAGTTGGATATTTTAGGAAGTAAATCCTTTTGTTTTTTAACAGGCATCAGCAGTGCTTCTGGGATAGGCCTGTATATTTTTGACTAAACTGTAACCGCAGAGGCGTACAGGAACAGGGATTAGGGTTGCCAAGTTTTTAGAATGTCAATACGGGATGTCATGACAGTTAACTCAAAGAAATTTCATAATTCTGATAGTTATGCAATTCTAGCAATACCAAGAAGCAAGAAAACAAAGAAATAAAAAAAGTCAAGTTAACACTTAGGTCGAGTTTTAAGCACATAAATTATGATAATTAACAAACTGCTACCCTGAGAGAAAAAAATGCTGAATTTTAGTCTAGATATTCCGGAGAGGCGAAATTTAGCAAGATTCTGCATCACACACAAGATTTTCTATACCAGGCTACGTACAGGTTTGTTGCTCAGCCATGACCAATCTGTACAGCCACTAATAGACGGAAAATCATGTCTACCCCTCGTTAGCACTTGAAGGATACAGAAAATCCTTTTAATACAATTTCAAATAGTTTTGTACGGATACTACACAGTACCACTCCTGTGTACGATCCTTACTGTCTGTACGATCCCAAACGGATTTTCCTTCTGCGTAGTAAAAACTAACTGTAGACTGGTTGGTGATGGCACGTAGTGGCTGAGAAGCAATTACCGTGTATTCCAAGCAAAATAACTGTTTGTGATACTGGCCACCGAGTAAATAAAGTGAAAATAGTCACTTTGTGCACTGTAGTGAAGAAGGGAACTGTTTGTGAACTCAGCAGAATGTGCCTCTGATATTTAGTTTTCTAATTAACACATTTGAAGGTAAGTTTGTTTGTTTGTTTTGTATACATTTGGATTCTGCAGAACAACTTTTTCTGTTTATTTTTACAACGATCTGTGGCATGTGCTATGTAATTCAGTATGGTGTGGAATTGGTTAAAGAAAATTTAGGGTGGGTACCGCAGATGGGCGCATAGAAAGTACAGGTTATGTTTATGTATGGCCATGTTTACGTACGTTTCCAAAAATTCTAGAATACAGTTCAAAATGTCCAAGGTGTAGTGCAGAAAATCTAGACCACCGTTAAGAAAACCAGGAGCAAGGACAAGAAATTCTAGACCACCGCTTAAAAAATCAAAGGTTCAGTCTGGAAAATCTAGACCCCCATCAATTAAACAAGAAGCATGACCAACAAAATCTAGGCAATAGCTAAAAGAAATCAAAGTTTAAGCCTAGAAAATTTAGATTACTGTCAAGAAAACCAAGAGTATAGCCAAGAAATTCTATACCACCGACCATGGGAGTCAAAGGTATGACCTAGAAAATCTAGACCACCGTCATGAGAATCTAGAACTCCATCCTGTCAGTTTTGTACCAAACACACGTACAGGTACGTCTGCGCGATCCTTGCTACCTTGGTTCTGTTCCTTCCAACACAGTACAGAAAATCTTGAGCCCCAACACAAAATGCAGACCTCCTGCCGTGGCATGTGCAGCGCCAGGAAAGCCGCCTGTAACCGGAGTCTACGTTTTTCCCTTCTAAATGCAGTCAATTGTTCTCTCAGTGTACGTATTTAAAATTGCACACATTATTTTACTTTTTTTCTTTTACATTAAAATATCATATTTTACTTCGCTTTTAACATCCGAATAATGCTGCATCTCCCTTAATCAAGTCATGAGATCCCAGACAACTATGATTAAAATTAAGTAAAACATGAATTTCTGATTATCATAGTTGCTGGACTTTTATTCCCGTTATATCTCCATTGGTTTTTAAGAATTAATCACTCTCTCAGCAAATAGTTTTGAATCAGGAACACTCAGAGCAAAGATATCAACATTAGTTTATTTGGTACAGCATCTAAATTAACTTTAGAGAAAAAGAAAACCATCCATTTTGAGTTCACATCATAGATTTGATTACTGGATTACGTTATTTAGTGATGCTGATGGAAGCAAGTAACGCAGCCAGCTAAGGAAGTCAAATTTCACAGCATCGGCGGAAGCGAAATGTTTAAATACGGGAAAATAGGCGTCCGGTAAGCTATTGAAACGGGATAGTATTTCTCACCTCAAAATACGGGACACCTGGCAACCCTAACAGGGATATGTATATGTTCATTGTAGTGACTATGAACTATTCTATGTTTGAAGACATGACGTAGAAAATTAACTGACAACAAGACATTCATCGGGCGAAAGTCCGTGTGGATCATTTCACCGAATAGATCAGTAGACATGGTACCACCGATTGACCCTCCACGGTTACCGGACCATACACCGCGCACTGTTTCTTGCTCCCCCCCCCCCCTCGGAGGTCTTCAACCGCTCCCCCGAAAGAATTAGTCTCAAAATTTGTATTACTTATTATAAATGTAATGAAATACGTACATAATAGCAGATTCTAGTAAATATGTTATTTTGAAGTTAACTAAGGAATTACGACATATTGTTAATAACATTATTATTATTTTATATTTTAATACAGTGGGGTCAATATGCATTATATATCATTTTCGTCATCCCCCCACGAGCCCCATGAATGAAATCTTATGGAAGAAACACTGACACCGCGTGACTCTGCCATATGGGGATCGTAGAAGACATATGCAACCAAACAGATCCGGAACACTTGAAGGAGACAGTTTGAAAACATTTTCAAGCAAAAAGAAATTTGTATGACAATATATACAAATCAGTGGCCACACGTTGAAATGTATAGAGTATAATGGTGGATACTGAACAATCTCGCTGACCATCTTAGTGTGTGAAACGTGTAGTGTTATGGTATTTCATACATATAATACAGTGTATTTATTATATGCTTTCCTTTTGTTATCGTGACCGTGGTCTGATGTCGCATCATGTTTTGAATTTACATTTATTATTTTTACTTTTAGGCACCTAAGGCTTAGGTTGGGACAGGGAAGGGAAAAGGATGTAGGAAGGAGTCGGCCAGGGCCTAATTTGAAGGTAACACCCCAGTATTTGCCTGGTATGACAGGAAAAACCCGCGAAAAGACTCAGTCAGAATGGTCGACCGCTGGGATTGAACCCCTGTATTTGAAAGGGAGACTCCACTAACTTAAATGTTTAGGGTTTAAATCTAGCCTATCAGATCCGACTAAATAGGGAAATTCGCAAGATGATTCTGTTTTAAGATTGCAATTTATGGTAGCCACATATCAAGAAAGCAAGTTGGAGCGGAGCAAAGTGAAGCAAAGTTGTACCGTACTAAAGAGCTTATATTTAAATGAAAGCGCGAACATCTACGGAGTAAAACAAAGCATACGCAAATATACAGGTTTAGCACTTCATCATTCTGCCTTGCTTTGTTCAAACTTGATTTTTTGGTGTACCTCTACCCTAAGGCACCGTTAAGAGGGGGAGGAATTAGGAAGAACTTTCAGTTAAGTAAACGTTTTCAACAAACAGCATTCAATGGGATTCGAACGTTGTTGATGTACGTACATGTAGAAGAAAAGAAAGCATTTCACATTGTAAAATACTCATTTCAGAAACAGATATTCGCTCAGTTTCACTAAAAATTTTAATTCATATCTACAATGGAGGTTTGAAGATTTGTTGCAGCGCGTGGAGATCTGTCGCGTCTAGGCCTACTGATGACACACTGTTGTTATCTTAGTAATGTTGTCATTTGTTATGAAAGAATCCAAGCTATATGGCAGTGACTATTGCAAAATTCAGAAACTTTGCCCAATATTTGTATATCGTTGTTTACTTGTCGGCTGTTAATGTATTGCATATTATCACATTGTCTAGATCCCTGTGCTTTCTTCATTAAAAGAAGCCGACTACGAAAGGATATAAAGTAGCTGAGCATCTGTTGTTTATGAAATATCTTGAGGTATTTTTGCTCCTTTAGATAACACAGTTGTCTTATCTCTTTCGCAAAATTGAATGAGTTAACCTAAGAGATGACATCGTAGATTATATGATTGTAATATTTATCAATAAAAGAATAAATGTTTTTATTAAAATACTGCAGTTTTTCAGTTGTGTTGCGCTTGAAACTGTGCTGAAAATATAATCTTTGTTTGCGACATAAAATTCCAAATATATTTTAGGATATGTAACCCTTAATTTTTGCGCCATGTCTGCAAGGTGTTGAAAACCCATTTTTATATTTAAACATCTATTGCATAAAGAGTAATTTTCTAATTGAACGAAACGTTTCTGTAGTTGAAAATATTAAATGGCATTCCCTTTGAGCTGTTCTTATTCCGTCTGACATTGAGTGCTAGATATTCATCAGGGAAGGCTCCAAGCGGTGGACTCGAGAAGCTGAATAATTTCTAGCCTGTCTATTTCTGCCTGTTTTTTTTTCTTTTAAGAGCGCCAGATTGATACTTTCACCCAGGGGTGGACCTAACTGAAGGGCCCACCCACTGGTAAGTAAACGACCCTCGTGGCAGTGGGCGTTGTGGCGCGTGGGCCACCAAAACTCCTTTCAAGGGTATTTAATATACCCTTCATAGAAGAGCGCCCCAGAAAGAACTTGCAAGGGCCTTTAGGATAGTGATCAGGTCGTAAGTAAATATAATGTCTTAAAAGAATGTATTAAAGCCACGTGCAGTGTTCGATTTGTTATAAACTACGAGGGAGGGACACTAAAACTAGTGGGAGCTGGAAAGTTGCAACATACTACCTATTTGGGTAGGAATACAATGATTTTATCCCTGGTTGGGATGATATTCAGAATCAGCAATCGGGGATAAAATCGTCACGCACTAGGGAAAACCTCGGCATCCCCCTGGTAAATCGAACACTGGCCACGTGCACTTACTGTTAAACTTTACATGGACTCTTCTTGCGATTTGTAAGGGCGCTATAGTAGGCCTCCTTGAATTTTAATTTCAGCATTGTCTTTGCGCTGGTCATAACAAGTCGTGTGTGTTAAAATTGCTATTTTTGGAAGAACTGCGATACCCTAACGCTACAAGTAGCAGCAGAAGTGGATTAAGTGGTCGTATTTATTGGCTACCATTGCGCTTCCAAGACAAAAGGCCCAGCGAAGTGCCCACCCTCTATCCCCCTCTCATTAATATTAGCCGAACCTAAATATGTTGAGTATAATTGTTCTTTTGTAACCTTTGTAGCGAAAAAACCGATTTCAATCGCGCCCCTTTCAGGTATGCGAACCCGCACCAAGCTTTCAACGTGCTGGTTGCATACGAATACGGCATTTCTTCGTAAAGTTGTCAGGTATTGATTTCTGAAGAGAATCTCTATTTTTAGCAAAGTGTCATCAGTAATATTTTAATCGTCGCATCTCTGTCTCGTAATGAATTGTCTCATGTTTCTTTAGCAAGCTTGATGTACTGTCAGCTAGTAGTATAAAAGTCTATCAGAGCATCTTGAAGACGAATTCTACAGTTGTGAGGGATAAGAGGTTTTAAGTATCTTATTCTTGTTCCCGATATATTAATCTAGTTGCAAATGATACGTTCGTAGGGAAACCTTATCCTTGTTCATGTGTTTAGTGACCACTTATTATCTGGCGTTAGATACAAAAAACTAATAGCTCGATTAGATTTCTCATTGAGTCGTTAAACAACGATGGTGGCGCTCAGTGGCGTAACTAAGAACTCGTGCCCCCCCCCCCCCCCGCAGCAGCATGGAGTGGGGTCCCTTCTCCATGTTTCTGTTGAAAAGACAATACGAAGCACTGGCCGATTATTGCAACTTTCAGGGAAGACTTGCTGATACTACAACAGGTCGCAGACATACATATAGATGCAAATATCTACTAGCAAATTGATTATTTCAACTCTCTATTATTATATTATTAACTGTAGGCCTACTCTTCACATTAGAGCGTATACGGAGATTATTTCCGATGTATAGACAACAGACACAATCATGGACGACTGATGATCATATAGATACATTTACAATGGCTTGTGAAATTCATCACTATAAATAGGAAACCACGACTTACAGTGCTAAAAAAAAAATGGTTAAACCTATATAGTTAACATAGAAGATGTTTATTTTGGTCATACAAGTAGGAATAATATATATATATAGTTAATTTAAGAAAATATCAATATGCGCTTGATAAATTCGGCCATTCCTTACTTGGAAGAGACACCAAACTATTTTGCGCCTCGCTGGTTTGTTACTGTTAGCTTTGTTTTCTTCAGCAGTCGGTAACTAGTTACTTCTGATGAGAAAAATGGAATTTAAGCCCTTGTACTTCAAAAAATGGAAGAACTATTAATTCACTTCCTAAATCCAATTTTTCGTGTCAGAAGTAACTGTTTCCTATTCCTGAAGCAAGCAGGTTGAACTTTAAGTAACCTGCCCGAATAGTGATTTGAAATAGTTTGGTATCGCTTCCACGTAAGGAATGGCTGATACTGTAAAAGTTCAGACATGCACACTTTTGTATAATTTCTAGTTATAACCAGCTTCTGAATACAGAACTGAACTCAATTTTGTTTCATACTGTATATGATTCTAAGAAATCAAACATCATGAAGATAAACGTCATTTTATGTATGAGAGAAAGAAACAGAGCACACACAGAAACTAGAATGTCAGATGCACAAGAAGCATTAAAAATTTCTAAACGATTTCTTTACTGTCCTTGGTGAATGGTCCCATAGGCTTGCAAGTTCCACGAGAAAGAATTTCAAGTTTTGTGTCGTCGTCAAGTACATCAGGGTAAAGCCCTCTGTCAGTACTAAACAGACTCTTGTTCTTATGTTTCTCTTCGTCATTTTGAATCAGAGGCGCATCACTACTAACCTCAGCACTTGCAGCTAGTTCAGGAAATAATGGCACAACAGGTTCCGGAAGAGACACCACTACTCATATCAGCATTTGTAGTTTCGGGACCGACTGTCACATCATTTTCCGATGTTTCATGTCTCACTTTCTTACCTGTTTGAGTTTGTGTATTCTCTTTCGATGTGGAATTACCGAAAATTAGCATACTTTGCTCGCTTTTCTGATTCTTCTGTTTTTGCTTTTATTTTCCTTTTGCACGCACCACTCAAATATTGTCGTTTCGCTGACATTATTCCCGCTAACGTTCATGTGTGCTAAAGTGTACAACGGTAAATTGCTTTCAAACAATATTGCCATGCGCACTTTTGCGTAAGTACTAGTTATACCTGTAAAATTAACCAAGCTTTTCTTAAATAATAATAATAATAATGTATTGAATCTAATTTATATAATTTATAATGTCAGCAACATTAATAATATTTATTGTGTTCCTTCAGGTGGTGCTGGCTACTAACTACTTTATTTTTTGTTCAAAACAGCTTATTGAACTCTATTCACTTTACGATTTGCCCCCCCCCCTCGCATTGCGGGGTCTGCGGGGCCGTTATTTACGCCACTGGTGGCGCCCACTGTTATTCATCAGAATCTTTTCTAATTTCTCCGGCATTCATTAATTAACTATATATGTGTGTCGTGGTCACAACACGTCCTAATTACCATTTCCTTTTAGATAAGTAACACATGCAACACGTGAATTGTACTTTTTCTAGTTTTTACCCCCATTTGGGAGAAACTGTAGTTCGTTGTGGACACTACAACCATGATCCGAATGAGTTGGAGGAAAATGCTTTGTTGTGAGAAATCAATGCTAGATGAGACATTTTTGGATTTTTTTCACTCTTCTAGTGCGTGGGATGTAGATGTGTGGCAAAAAGAGTATTACATTTTTACATGGGTCGGAGATTGACATGTTCAGGTAATAAATAGTTTGTTTCCCATCGGTAAGCTACTAAAATAAAATAAAACATTAATAATATAAAATAAAATATTTGAATGCTAAAATACCAACTTTTGTTTTTTTAATATTAGAGAAAAGTTTGTAATGCTTTAATTATATTTCGTGTATGAATCACGATAGTGGTTTTATCCCACTATTTGTGTATTTTTTTAATCGCACTTTATATACAGACATTTTAAACCTTTATATACAGACATTTTAAACCTTTATATAGAAACAAGTTAGGAATCAGACACTTAGTTGATTTTTTTTATCATAAGGTACCTTTTACCTTTTGATCACACCTCGTATGGTGTAAATATTTATATTATCAATGTGAAAATTGTTTAAAAAATACATTATCTACGAATACAGTATTTCTCAGATGTGTTAAATTTATTTTTTATTATTACATTTTGTTTTTATTTTTAAAAATATTTATTTCTAAAGAACAGTTTTTTAAATCAAGAATCAGTGTAGCCTTTTTACTTTTTCTGGTCAGGTTGGGTGACCCATATGCATGTTGGCCATGAAAACATTTGGTTGGATGTGTGTGCGCGACTCTTACAGATACACACGGACGATCTACTTCAGAAAGTATACATGTGTTTGTGTGTGATTTACAAATATATATACAGAAGGGTTTGCTGATCGAACAGTCAAGGTTATAACGTAACGTTACCATGGAAACAGTTTTTTCTTCTTTGTACTTAAAGAATGTATAGCTTTTGCTTTTGCGAGCGTATTTTAACACTCAAATTTGTAAACGTGTATGACAACTAAAAGAGTTCTTTTTTATTTTGGCTTATTATATTTTAGACAGCAAGATACTTTTTAATGATTTTATTAGAATATAAACAGAGCAACTTTAATGTAAAATACGAAAACTAAATTAATTAAAATTAATTAGTACAATTTATCGATTGAAACATACAGTATACATGCGTCACCTTTGCGTTAGCGAAATCATAGTATTGCCTCCTTTAGCAGGCACCTGTACGACAAAATTATAATGGTCTCATAAAATAAGATTTTCTGCATCTGCTTAACAGATTACTTGCTAATTACTACAAGTATAAAGCGTCTCATCATTAAATTTTTAATTAATAAATTGGCTTTCTAATTACTGAATAATCGTGTGATAAACTCTAAATGCTAGAAAGCTCTTGTAAACTTATATCTAATATAAAATTTAATTAACTTATTTTCTTATTCGCTAGAGTTTTTGGTTGTTAATCTAACGTGTTTGTAAGTCAGTTTATTTTAATTAAACAAATGTGTTTTTTGGCCTCCAAAATACATAAAAACGTTACTACTGCGAACGTAAGATAAGGTACTTATCTATCAACCTGTCTGTGGGTGGGTGAATTCAATCCATCGGTTCCCCAAATGACTTAAAACAATAAATGCAGTGTAAACGACGCAACGTGAGAGGGCTATAAACAACTTAAATACAATGTAAGAACAATCTAACTACAGAACAATTTTCAATAGTTTACACCCAAAAACAAATAACTTTGATTTTTTTTAAAAAAAACTTATCCAAATGCAATCGATTTTTTGCTTCTAGCAAGGCCAAATCCGAGTAGTAAAATATAGTGACAAATCGTTAATAAAAATAGACTAAATCAGTGAAAACAATGTCATGGTCGATGACTTGTCTTAATCTGTTTATATTTTAAGTTATTTTTAAAATGTCACAATTTTACATCATTCATCCTGTTGATCATGGGTTTTACCATAAATTTCCTTTTTACGGGTTCTGTGAAAACTTTGTTTTAAGGAATTTAGTTTGTAATGGGACGACTTATGTCTAGACAAAATGATTTTTTTCTGTTGACACAATCCTGATTTAACAACACAAATTTAAAACATTTTTCGAGCTGTTTTCTGCAAGTTTGTCACGTTTTTTGCCTAGTTTTTTGTTCTTACATCTAGGTCTTACGAATATAATGTGTATGTTTCCTAGCAAGATGTTCTGATGGTGGAGCAGTCAAGGTTCCAAACTTTTCATCGTTATTATCATTATTTGACTTATTTTGTAGAGTAGTAAAGGTTTGTCGTTCGTTGATGTTATTTTTACCACATTTTTTTTGCTGACAGAGGAAGCAATTGAAGCGTTAGACTTACAATCTATAAAATTATTTAGCCTATTTTCTAAATCATTAGTTTTTACTTTAGGTTTTACCTAAGTTTGGTCTGCAGCTTTGCCTTTTTTAATGGCTAAAATTTCTTGCTGATTGAAAAATTTAGTGATTAACGATTATTCCTAAGATTTTTTGTGTTCTTCCGTGAATATGTTGAGTTCTGCTTTCAGTTTATCTTGAAATCTGAGCCTTAAATTCGTTTGTAAAATTTCTATTTTATTGCGAAACGAATCTATTTTCGCCTTGAAGGCATCAACGTGACTGCTTATTTTCTTTAAAAAAATCTATGCTGATGACTGCTGCTTTTAGAACTAAATTTACTAGCAAAATGTCTTGGAGGAGAAAATTACGATAATTTTACAATAATTACGTAAAAATTTGACCTTAAAATTATACAGATTTGTATGACAAATCAATTCTCCCAAGTTTCGGCACCACATGTCAAAGACCAGAATTTGGTGCACCATTTTTCATTAAGTAGTACCATGGGTGCATAAAGCCCTCCTTTTTAGTGGTTGCAATCGTATCTGTGTGCGTGCGCTGTTGCACCACTTTTTGACCAATTTTACTACCTTTTATTTGTTGTTGCATAAAACTTACCTTCTACCTTGCCTTTATCTTACCTTCTACCTTGGGATAAGAATGAAAACATAAAATATCAAACACTGGAATATTAGAGATCTGTCTTGGCTAAAGTAAAAAAATTAGTACTAACAATAACAATTATATTTAAAAATTATAAAAATGTTCGTAAATAGGATTAAAGAGTATAATAGTGCTGTATCGATTTAAAACTATTATTTTTTTGGCTGTGCACTTCCTAGCTATCCGTGTTTATGCGCGTTCGCGGAGGTGGAGAAGTTTCTTACTTTTTGCACTAAAATGGTTGGACACTTAAATTGAGACAGTTTAACTAGTGATTACACTTTATCCACTTAATTTGACTCAAAGAAGGAATTTGAAGTTGTAATTTTTGGATTTTTTCCTCTTCTGGTTCGTGGTATGTAGGAGTCGGAAAAAAAGTTACTGTTACGTTTTTACATGGGTAGAAAATTGACGTGTTCAAGTAATAAATAGTTGGTTCCCGTCGGTGAACTACTAAACTTAAGTTAGTGGCACTCACGTTACATGATACCATGATCTAAAATGCGCAGTGTTTTTGGTTGATGTGAAAAAATACTTTTAAAAAAACTCCTCAAGTAACTATAAATAAAAAAAGTTGTTTTTTCACTTCAACCTGCGTTTTAGAAAATAGTATACAAGGTGTTCACAATTTACAAAATTACTGGTGATATAGGGATTATTACACCAATGGTACAGGGGTCTCTATGGGTGCATCAGTGTTTCTGTATCACTTCATCCCAGTGTATCACATCACCCCGAATTACGATACTACGTCAGGCGTATGTGTAAGTAGTTATCTACTACACATTCATCATTAAAACGATTGGTGGCAACTTAGACGAAGTAGAATTCTTTTTAAACAATTGCATAAGGCCAATTCCATCAGTTTTATGGAAGTTCCGAATTTTAAATGAAAGTGTCTAATCATTTTTATTAATCTAATTGTCTTGATTAAAATGTTGGAAAGTAGGCGTTACCCAAGTGTCTGAGAACCCCTGTGCTTACGCCTATGAAAGTACTTGATTAAATATTTAAGAATTACGCCTATGAAAGTACTTCATTATCCCTACCCGAAGTTCTTAAATATTTAAACATCCCTGAAATTGGCGCTGCCCAGTTATTGACACATGAGATTTTTTTTTAACAAAGCCGAAAATAATTTGGCAAAACTAATTGTTCCCGACACGTTGCGTATTTAACCTATCAAAGCCTAATCAGATAAGAAATATACTTTCATTTTTTCAAGTTATTTATTGCTACAATGTAATTACTCTAAGATTTTCCTTCTTTAATAACTAAAAGAATGTTTAGAGACTCCATAGGATGCATCATTATGTAAATTATGAAACTAGTTATTGCTACTTCGGGGGGGTGGGGGCTGCCAATGACTGGTATGACATTTTCCACATTGCCCATTTATTTGGCATGGGGGAGATAACCAGCATAAAAAAATAACAGAATTTTTAGAGTTCTAATATAGCGGTTCTTACCTTCAAGACATAAACATATGATGATTAGTACGTATTTTCACATAGCTCATTGCTTTACAGAAACAAATATTAGCCAGTGGTGCCAACTACTGAGCTCAGCAGTGCCAATAACTGGTTCACATCTTCAGGTTTCGAAAACGTATAGTGAACGTAAGTGACAATAACTGGACACAAAAGAAGGTAAACTACTGGTTAGAGGGCGTCAACAATCGGTCATTTTGCTGTCTTGAAGAAAAAAATACGTTCTGCATTTTTGTTTCACGGTAAAAATTATTTCGCAAAGATCTTAGAGTATACAGTTATAAACAGAAAAATAAAGCCACAATCGATCTTCAAGTATCAAAACGGCCGTCGTCTGAAAGTACCAATAACTGTTACGTTTACCCTACCCCTGCCATAATTTCTTAGAACTGTCATACAAGCTCAGTGAATACAACAATAAAGTACTTACATTGCAGGTTACTGATTGGTCATTTTGTCAAGAACTGAGAAGCAGGAACGAGGTCACAAAGTTATTTTTCACTTCTACAAAACGGAACAAATACTGGGGTTTTATCGTACTGAAAGGGAAGGCCGGGACCTACCTGTTAAACGGGACTGTCCCGATCAAAACTGGACGTATGGTCACCCTACCTGGCATGTAAAATATTCTCTGACATACACCAAGCTGAATTAACTTCATAAAATTATCACTGTCTGCAAAATTATTAACAGTAGAAATGAATCTATAGAGCGCCAAAGCGTATTGCAAATATCTACTAATTACACACTTTTGGAAAGGACATTCATTCCTTCAAATCTTGAGCGCTGTCATAGTAAAAATTTGTATTTTAACTCAATGATGCCCAACCTACGGTTCTCGGGTCAGATCCGGCTCGCAGCTTTTGCCTTTCCGGTTCGCCACATATTTTGCATTTGTTTACCATAAACATGTTGAAAGAAGGTTTTATTTCTCAATCTGTACATGATTATGGTAAACTTTAATTTGGCCTCTTGGTATTTTTACAAACATTAATTTATGCATGTGTGAAGGATTTTTTTGTACGTTTGCGCGTGAAGCTGCAATTAAACGATGCGAACGATTTGTATGCTATTTGTCAGAGGATTCTCTGGTCCGCGAAAATCGTGCTAAAATTTAATGTGGCTCGTGGGCAAAACAAGGGCATCACTGTTTAAACTCATTTTACATAAAATCACTTCTTCGACTTCAGCCTCGCATTGTATAATTTTTTTTAATGTTTTAGCAGGATATGTTAGTAACTTTGCTGATAGGATAATTTTGAGAACAGTTTTGGACGTGATCAGTTCAGTGCATACTAGGGAACATTTCACACATCAGGGAAGAGTTGCAGCTCATGGCTTAAATAGTAGCAGAAGGGCTACCAAATGGTCTATGTATAGTTGGATCTGCCGCTGCATACAACGATATTTTTTATCACGATAAACCTGGTAAAGTTTATTGATCCCTTATCGGAATTGTCAGTAGACCACATATATAGTTAGTAAACATTTTAATCTGACTGGAAATCGTTAAGAAGCCTAACTCGAAAAGATAGCCATGTTTACCTTATACCCTTTGTACGTTACGTACGGGAGTGCTATCATAATGGTGTTCTTTGTTTTATGCGATTCCGTGTTTTACAAAAATCAATTTATAGATTTTAATGTTGCGAACAGAGTGTAAGTAAAAGTGTTTGAGCGCGTCTCCTTAATTATTACTTATTATTTATTGTCCAATTTATTATTGGACAATAAATTACAATCCACACATATACTTGAGAGAATAGTGTGGACTATACCCTTGTACAACACGAGAAAAAAAATGTGTAAAAACGATTTTCTGTTACGTAGAATAATCAAACACTATGAGGACAGAGTTTAAATCACGAAAAGGATGTTAGTTACTCTACGCTGTACAATGCAGTTAGTTTTTAAACTATTTATATGTATCTTAAAGCTTGTATTACTGTAAGATAAATATGTAACACTTTTCCTGACACAGTGCTATATTAGGCTCTGTACAGCTGCTCATAGCATTTTTTTAAATAAACTATTAGTATATTATTATTATTTAGTACAAACAAGTTGCTTCTGAAGACTGGAACAATATTTTATTGTCTCAGAATATGAAGGACGCGGCTATGCAAATTGAAAATTGAGTAATAAAAAGTATTACAGATATTAAAAAAAAAATGTTAATAAAAAAATTCCTGCTTGGTTTTCCTCTGAGTTAAGGAAGACTATTGCATTGAAACAAAAAGCACATAAGAAAAATATATATATATATATATATATATATATGCGCTCCTGGGTAAGCCAGTCGGGCGCGCGACTGCAGTGCGAGCGGTCCGGGGCGCGATTCCCGATGGGGGCT
>JAGDQP010001800.1:37692-94131 GCA_022664845.1 Lepisma saccharinum | reverse complement strand
TGGCTGTGATTTATTATTATTATTATATATATATATATATATATATATATATATATATATATATATATGTATAGATGGTTATCAAGTATTTGTTGAACTTCGAAAGAAATCGAAATGGTTAATAAAGAACAAACAACGTTATATTTATAATATAAAAGGTAAATTAAGTACTAAACGTGTTAAATTTTGGAACTATGTAAATCAGTTCACCAAAAATCCTAGTGCTGTTACTGGTATAGAGGTGAAAAACGAAGTAATTACTGATTCAAATGAGTTGTCTGAGCTATTCGGTGGTTATTTTCAATCTACTTGAACCTAATAGAAACATAAATAATGAGCTAATCAGTGTTGAAAATTCAACTTACAATGTTACTGAAATACCGTTAATTGAAGGAATGAAGTAGTTCTGGCCATAAAATCATTACGAAATAAAACCTCCACAGGCATTGATCAATCCCTGTTTTTATCATCAAATATATTAGTGCAATTATAGCTCCTGTATTAACGTCAATTTTTAATCGAAGTTTATGTACAGTTAAATATCCCGCTAATTGGAAAACTTCTTTAGTTACTCCTATTCCAAAGAGTGGTGCGAAGAAACTTCATGACTTCAGACCTATAACTATCATGAATATTGTACCTAATTTTTTTGAAAAATAATATTTAAACCTATATATAGTCATGTTGAAAAACAACTCTCTGATCAACATGGGTTTGTACAAAAGAGGTCAACAATAACAAATTAACTCAGTTTTTGTCTAGGGCTGGACCTATAATTGAACAAAGGGGTCAAGTCGAAGTTATTTATCTTGACTTTCAAAAGGTTTTCGATAAGTTATCGCATAAAATTTTGTTAAAGAAACTTACTACGTTTTTTGATTTTTCATCTAAATTTATCTCCTGGTTTCATTCTTACCTAGCTGACAAAGTTCAGAGTAAAATATAAAGGCTGTACATCATCGATTTTTTAGATAACATCTGGAGTTCGTCAAGGATAAAATTTGGGACCTTTATTGTTAGCATATATATTAATGATCTTCTGACAAAATTTACTTCTGAAGCATTGATGTATGCTGATGATGATAAAATATTTAAACAAATTAAATCTTTAGATAATCATTATGTCTTACAAAATGATTTAAATTTAGCTATCGAATGGTCTGTTATTAGTCATTTACCAGTAAATGTCAACAAAACGGTGGGTATGATTGACTAGAAAAACTAACCCCTCTTATTATTCATATAAGATTGTTGAAGTTATTGTATTTAACGACAAAGTTAGATTTGGGTATTCTCATAAATAAAAAGTTACATTTTACAAACCATATTGAAACCATAATATTAAAAGCCAAAAGGAATTTGAGTCTTATAAAATAGGTTGCAATTTTTTTTAAAAAAAATAATATTAATATATGTAAATGGTTGTATTGTGTATTGGTCAGAAGCCATTTGGAATATGCAAGTGTAATGTGGAACTCTGATCAAAAATATTTAATTAATAAAATTTAGGCAATTCAGAATAATTTCTTGGCATGGCTTAAATGGAAATTTAAATCTACTTTTGAATGTACTTCTGTAAGCGAAATGAGAACTATGTTGGGAATATTGAATCTGTAAGATCGCAGATTGTTATCTGATGTAATGTTCTTTTCTGATGCTCTTACTGGAAAACAAGGGTATTTAATACTATAAATATAAAGGTTCCTATGTATCTTCCAAGGAAAATTGAACTCTTTAGTCCTGTTTACCATTGTAGCTTGCCAGTACAAAGATGTGCTAAAAGTGTAAATAAATTATCGCAAATTATAGGTATATTCAGTGATTTTAAAACTTTTAAGAAACAAAATTATAAAATATGTAATGGATTTGTAAATTCAAGTTTTGTGAACCTTTTATTTTGGTGACAGGTGACAGATGGCTTTTTATTAAATCTAACTTTGTCTTTATCTTGAACCTTCTGTATGGTATTTTATTGTTGAATATGTACTATCGATGTTTTTCTTGCATGATTTGTGGTTGTTTCCTTTTATATTGTCTACATGTATTTTATGAATTAATGTTTTGTAATGGGAGACATGTATTGGCGTATATGCTGTATTGTCATTTTTATACGCCCAAATAAATTCAAATTTAGTTATTATTATTATTATTACTACATCTAATTGGAGGAAATTGTTACTTTTAACAATCTGAGAGATCAGTCCTCATCTTTGGCTTCGACAAAGGGCGGGCTAACAAATAATAATTGCATCTGACGGCCAATGGTGGATCTAAGGGCTTCCATTAGAGCTTCAAAATTATTCAGAAAGATTACGTTAAAACATTTGTAAGTTCTGGAAAAACAATAATATTATAGTTTGGTCAGACTGCTTGCTAATTGGTTAATTATTTATGAATATGTGCAATATGCTTGGTGCTAAAATCCCTCTTAGAACCTTCCATTTATGTTTGAGTGCGTAGCTCATGTATAAGATAAGGTCACCATTTGCCCCGATTTTCAGGAACATTCCCGGTAATAACACTTCTGTCTACGGGTGTTTGTGTCCCGGATTTACTAAAAAATGCAAACGAACAATAATGCCTCAACCGACAAGAAATATTGTACTATCAAAACTCAGTACCATTGAGAAAAGCACGTACCTGACAGCTACCAGCTGCCAAATCTCAGACAATACTATTCCTTGTAATAATCTAAAACTGGTTATAATTGCTGTGTTTCGCGGGAAGCAATGTTTTTAGATTATTTTCTCTCATGAACTACATATCGGTGGAAGAAAAGTCACAAATGTAAATTGAGTCCATTCACGCAATGTTAGTGGTGAAAACGAGTTATAGAGGCTGGTAACGTAATGCACCGACAAAACGGATGATAGTACACTAAAAACTAAGTAAAAGGACTTGGTCAACCGGGTGCAAATTAGTCCGCGTTTCAGAGCAGCAGGTTGCCGACTGACTGACTGTTTCTGACTGGACTTTTTTTCTGGGAATTCATTGTACATCGTCGTATATTCGTCGTCCATTTTCCATCTGTACGTCTAGCTATGTGATCGGCCAATTTCCACTTCATCTTTCTCACAGTCTTGATTATATCTTCTACGCTTGTTTTTGCGCGTATCCATTCATTTGTCTTCCTGTCTCTCCTCTATACAGAGGGGTAACAAGGAAAGGTTACCAGCCGAGGTTAGGGATGATTAGAAATGAACGTGGAGATATTCAGGCGGATCCGACTAAAATTGTCGATTTGTGGAAAAGTTATTTCGACAAACTTCTTAATATACACAACGGGGAACAAACAGAGGAATTTGAAATCCATACCGCGGAACCGTGGATTCCCGAACCTAGCGAGGTCGAGATCGAGATCGAAATGTCGGTAAAGGAACTGAAAAATTTCAAATCACCAGGAATAGACAATATTCCAGCAGAATTAATTAAAGCGGGAGGAACGGCACAAATCAAGGAACTACATAAATTGATAATTGCTATATGGAGAAAAGATCTCCCAAAGGAATGGAAAACCTCAATAATAGTTCTGATTTACAAAAAAGGCGATAAATCGGACTGTAATAATTACCGCGGAATCTCGTTACTTCCAACCTGTTACAAGGTATTAAGTAATTTTCTGTTAATACGCCTAAGTGTATACGTAGATGAAATAATTGGAGAACACCAATGTGGATTTAGAAGAAATAGATCCACGTTGGACCAGATTTTCACCTTGAGACAAATTTTGGAGAAGAAATTGGAATACAATGGGACGGTTTACCAGCTATTCATTGATTTTAAGAAAGCATATGATTCTATCGAAAGGGGAAAGTTATACAGTACTATGATATGATTTGGAATTCCGAAAAAATTGGTTCAACTAGTGAAGATGTGTCTCAGTGACCCCATAAGCAGAGTACGGTTAGGTAATATGATGTCACATAGTTTCAAGATTCGCAACGGATTGAAACAAGATGATGCCTTGTCACCACTACTTTTTAACTTTGTGTTAGAACATGCAATTTTAAAAATTAAAGGGAACAAAAAGGGACTATCGTTGAACGATTTGACTCAACTGTTCGTATACGCGGATGATGTAGATTTAATAGGGGACAATATAGATGCACTACAAAGCAATACCGATGTCTTAGTAGAAGCGTGCGATGAGATAGGTCTACAGGTAAACATAGGTAAAACAAAATACATAATAAGTCGAAGCAGAGGGAGAAAGTAAACAAATTTAAATACTTGGGAACATACGTAACAAGCAAAAATGAGGTCACGGAAGAAATTAAAAGTAGTTTAGTATCGGGCAACGAATGTTTCTATTCAGCCCAGAAACTTCTAACCTCGCGATTAATATAAAGAAATCAAAAATTTAAAATATACAGAACTGTTATTCTGTCGGTAATACTTTACGGTTGCGAAAGTTGGAGTACGACTCTAGCAGATGGACATAAATTACGTGTGGTTGAAAATAAGGACTTTAGAAAGATATACAGGCCGAGACGAGATGACTGGAGAATGGAGGAGACTATATATTGAAGAACTCCACGCACTGTACGATCCACCAGATGTTGTACAAATAATAAAATCGTGACGTCTAAGGGGGGGGGGGGCATGTGGCTCAGATGGGGGGGGAACGAAGATTATATCGTACTTTTAAGACCGGATGAAAGAAGGCATTTGGAAGACCGAGACGTCGTTGGGAGGACAATATTCGAGAAGTAGGTGTTCGTGATGAAAACTGGCTTGATATTGCTCAGATTTGTTACTGCGGCGATGAATTTGCGAGTTCCATAAGCCATAGAGTGAGTGAGTTAGTTAATATCCGACATCATATGATAAAATGCGCATACCACCAAGAGTCAGTCAACCGCGCCCTATATGTAAGGAAATCATGTGTATCGCTAATTCTTATAAAGTATGCTAATAAATTGCTACACACGGCGTGTCCGGTAATAAAATTATTCACTTATTAGACCAAGTTTTTTATATCTTCTGTACACTTCCTTTTCCGTAGAAGCTATATTTTGCACATTATTTCTGTACCATATAATTTGTTACTGTTTAGAAAAATAATTCATTCTAAAATAGTCTAATAACTGTAATTCAAGTCACTATTGACTTTAACACATGCTCTCCACCAATTTTGGTATATGTGAAAACATAAGTACCACACACAAGGTGTGAGGAACTTTATTACACATTCGGGAATAATATCACAGAGTTTGTTACCGTAATGAATAATAAAATTATTATTCAGATATGGCGTAGTATAATAATATCATGAATTTCATAATTAAGTCTAAAATTCCTTTCAAATAGAACGTTTCTATTCAGATAAACTTCCATAGCCCAAATATTTTAATTATTTTAAGGCTAATTTTACTACTAAGTATGATAGAAAATCCTAAACGACTCCAATAAATAGTGATGAAATGAATAAATAGTCTTTATATATCGTAAAATGTCTCTGTATTTAAAAAAATAAAATAGTCCAGAAGGACATTTGCACAAAATTTTGAACATCAATACAGGGTATATTTCATGCTGTTCCTCTATCTAATTTCTTAATATTTTATAATTATAAAATGGTATTTTTTTTCTTTTACAGGTACGTATTAAAAAAATTTGACATTTTCTGTGTTCTGAAATTCTGTAAGTATAAAATTTCAGTTTTTTAAAAATTATAGTGTCCGTTTCAAATTACTTTTGTACTATACCGACAAATCAACCATTGCATTTTTCAGAAGTATCTTATTTTCATTTATTTGTATACGCTGTATTCGTGTATATTAACCAAATTTTTAACTATTTCACCACCTATTTTTAAAATCTTAGTTTTGATCATCCAGCAAAATGCTGAGGTCTTTAGTCTTGAGAATTTTATGTGCGATAGTGCGTGTTATATTTGAATCTTCAATTATGCATCAAATAGTTTAGAGGCAGACCCCTTAGAACTCAGGTTCAGACTTATTTTATTTGTGTTTAAATGACTTGAAGGTATTACATAGACGGCTAAAAACGTTGTTATGTGTTGTTTTAATTCTTATATGTGCACCAAAAACAGTTTTTTTTTATAAAGATATATCAGCATTATCATTTGGAAGTAAGATTCTTATTGATGATCTTACTGACAGAACATGAAGTGCTAGCAGAATACAGAACTGAATCAAAACTTGCATCTTACCACTACAAATAAGTGTCCGATGCTCATTCATTTGGGGGAAGATGCTTAATACATTAATAAATATATAATTAAGATATCTCACCACGATAATAATAATAAAAATAGGAACTTCATGTCTACATTATCTATAACATGACCATTCACCTGGACGACATCTTGAAAGTGCAGAATTATCTGCTTTATATGGCAATAAAACATACACCAATTTAATGCATGTCTTTAAGTTTTCTGTGAATTAAGAAAATAGTCTTTTAACATATGGCATACATTCTATTAAACATGTACCGAGCAGCTGTAATTCACAAGGAACAGTCACCAAGTGACAGAGCTAGATTTTGATGAAAATTCGTATGTTAGTAGGTACAGACGCTGTGTTAATTCAACACTATGCGGTGTCTCAGCGTGACTACCACTTTTTCTGTTAAATAACACAACATACGGTGTTTTCGGTACTAGGAGAAAATAGTTACGGTTTCAGTAAGATTTGAACATGGGTTGCTCAGTTAGACAGAAAGAGCTCTAGATTCAAACAGTATAGAAGATAAAAAAATATGCTGAACCCCAAACACAAAGAAAGTTACTTTCACGACTTATCACTCTTCCATTGGTGAAGTAGGGATCAGAATTTCCATTCAGTGAGAATATGTTCCATTTCTATGAAAGCAAGCGCAACATTTGATATGTTATCATAAGAAAGCAGTAATGCTGCTCAAGTGTTTGGCTGTCGCCATCTTGCTTTCTTTCTTAGAAACTGAATATTCTCGATGAATGGGAATTCTGGTTTCCAATTGACAAATAGGAAGTTATTAAACCATGTGATAAGTCGCGCAAGTAACTTAGTTTGTTTTAGGGTTTCTTCAGCAACATACGGTATATTTGATCCCCTGACTATTTAAATCTGTAGTGTAGTCGTTTAATTCAAATGTTGTTCACTAAATATATTTTGCATCTAGTGCCTTTTCTGTCTGACCGTTTAGCCAATTCAGTAAGACGCTCGACTTCTAACTAAGCAACCCATGTTCAAATCTCGCTGCAACCGTAACTTTTTTCTCCCAGCACCGAAATCAATACCGTGTGTTGTGTTGATTTAACACACAAAAAGTGGTAGCCACGTTGGGACAGCGCATTGTGCTGAATTATCACCGCTATTTTAGCAGTGTAGGTACAGTGCCTGGTAAAACTTCCTGGCCAAATTATAATTGCTATGGTCAACAAATAACGACAAAGGGACCCGAGAAAGTTGGAACGTAGAGAGCAAGTAAATCGAATACAGAGTAAGGAAAACGCCTTTTCTTTTATAAACTTTTAAATATATTGAGAGCAAATGGCCATTAATGGATACTGAGCAGTAGGCGATACATGCTGGAAGGTATGAAAACATTGACTGCAATCTTGAAAGCGGCCATCTTGACTTTGCTTCCAAATTTTTAAATAGTGAGTGGGTTATGTGATCTGTGCTAGAATGTTCAAAGAAACCCAATGATGAAGTTAGTTTTGGCATAACTCTAATCCTGTACGACAGAATGACACATGCAATTGACCTGGAGAATGTGTAAGTCGAATGATTAAAACACTTTTTTTTAAAATCATTTTGTCGTACTTAAAAGTTATGCCAAAAAACGAATATATATAAAAACAGTTTGTAAGAGTTCTAAATAATACACATACGATGGTAGGGAACATTGCCCCTCCATGTACTTCAGTTGTCAGTGTCGCCAAACGTAATTGAAAATTGAGTTTTTCAAAGCTTCTGCAATAATTTCTATACTGGTTACATATCACCACCAAATTAGCATGAATACTCTTCGAAACAGTAGGAAAGCAACTAGATGACTGTACCCACCCACTAAAACATCCAAGATATCAGTGTTGCCAGCCAATAAAACAAGTTCTGCAAAGGCTTCCGTTCAAAGTTTCTACGGACCTGCGGATTTCTGTAATATAAATCACTATCAGGGTGTTTGTTTCTACACCCCTTAACGGATTCTAGCGAAATTTGGTACATATATTCCTGAGGACCTAGAAGGAGTAACTACCGCATTAATAGATTGACACCGCCGAAAGCAAAGAACGAGGGTGTCAGTTTAATTAATAGACCATGATTGTCAAATATATTCTACATACCGAGTAACTCATACCACAGTGTAGTTTGCCCGTTTGATTACATTCAAGTGGGCAAATATGAAAATCCTTCCTTTCAATTCATTAGCAACCTGTCCTAGTTTTTCGGTTCGACACCCCACAGAGGTGGAGTAAGGGGGGGCGAGAAACCTCTGGACTGGTCACCAATGGGCGGCCAAATCAGTATATATGTTGGAGTTCTAATACAGCTAATAGACCACGAAATTCTATCCTCAATTGTTTGTTACCAGCTGCGATGATGAAATTCAGACGATACTATGGTAATTTTGCTGTTGCAGTAGTCAAAGTATTTACATACTAGTATTTAGATATTAGTTATTATATTTACACATTCGGATGTTCTGACAGAAATTCACATCCGTCTGCTCCGGACAAGTGTAGGATCCATCGAGCACGAGCTTGGAATATTGCAGATGTTTAATAATTGTTTTCACACTAGCTTCACTGATATTACAGACAACCCGCGGGCAATTTTCAATTCCCGCTGGGGTCCATTGAACGTAGTGGTTCAGAGACCACTTGAGCAAAAGGTGTAGGTCTCGTTATTAGTAGTTTGCCAGCTCGTTTAGGACGTTAATAACAAATCAGTCATTTGCTTTTTTGACTGTTCTCTCGAATGAGTGAATCTATACAGATCTGACACCTACCACAATTAAAAACATTCAACATAGCGCATAGTTTTTATTTATTACACAAATTATAGGTCATAATTGTCCATATCTTGTAGTAAACACTTAATTCCTAGTTTGTGGTAAATCTCCTGGAGTGATGATTCGAAACTCAAGCTTTGTTTTCCCTCGAATATAATTACCCGAAACTAATTAGGGCTGCCGTTGTTGTTGTTAAGACGACACCTAGTCTGATTGTCGATTAAAGAGGTTTTTTTTCAATGTAGGCATAGCTCGATTTTCCATTTTAACGAACAGTTCGGATGAATATGGATTTTGAAAAATGATAGGTGCTAGTTTCGTTCAATCTGTATGTACGTTAAATTCATTGTGGAAGAACCTTAAACATAGAAAAACGTTATACTGCACTTTGTAGCATCTTCGTAATATCTTCAGTAGGTTGACACTTGTACTAAGGAATATTCATAGTCCATGAAAGTTTCAGCAGTCATTTTATATTATTTTTGAAGATATTATCTAAACTGTTTATTCCTGGAAATTGCCATAGTGTTGTTATATTTGCCCTACCTGTAAACATTTAAAAGAAGCCACGGTGGCTAAATGGTATAGCGCTTACCTCTGGTACTAGGGGTTGTCGGTTCGATCCCTGCTCATGCCATGTGGGCTTTGTGGTGGACAAACACCATGTGCGTGGGTTTTCTCGGGGTATTCCCGTTTCCTACCACTTCCTTCATTTCCACAGTTCATCTCATCATCCATCCGGCCTAAGCCAAAGTTGCCTAAAGACCTTACAAATTAAATTAAAATCCAAAAATATTAAAAATTTGAAAGTTATTGGCCTTTTAAGTTTGGTTTCTAGCTGTGCTTGTGTTGCAAATTCAAGTTGAAACATGTCTCATGACCCGGTTCCAGTTTAAAAATCTCGGCTCAAATCCAAGATTGCCTCCTTGAACATGACTGCTATTACAATCAAAATTTTATCCCAGGCCACTCACTTTGCCACTGACTGATTTGAAAGATACACAATTCGCTACATAATAATGGAAGCCATTTCTGGACTTTTGACATCTTGTGGAAGTATTAATGATGGAGAAAATATAGATATCGTCCAAATTATACTTTCTACCTTTTTTGGAGAAACGCAATCACGAAAATTTACACACTGAGAAAAATCTTATCGTTTCAATCCCAGCTAATATAAAACAATTCGTTCAGAGCAAATTGGACGTAAAATTCGCCGTTATTTTCTTCAATCCTCAGAAAATTACAGGGACTTATAACAATGTACTGGTTAGCACTAGTAGCAATCAACATTAATCGTAGAACTTCGTTTCACTGGAATCCAGACTTTACACCGTGGTTTATCAATGTACAGGCTAACTATTTCTTGAACTCATACATGGGGACACACATCCGCCTGTGATATCAAGACATACATTTTCGAAAGTTACCGACCACCATTTCTCTCTTTACAAAACAAAAGCCACATCAATTGCGTGACCACTCGGATGATAATTTTGTTGTAACTAGATTTGTGTGTAATTCATACTCATTTCTCTTGTTTTCTAAACTCTGTTACAGTAAATTTTCGAGTACTTAAATTTTACTGCGTGGAATGTAGATAACGTTGCTAGTTTTAAAATTGTTTTTTAGAATCTTCAAAGCAATACTTAGTTTCTTTTTAACACGTGATTTCCCGGCATCGCGTCATTGATTCTAATCTCCTTGACGGCGTACTATAGCTATTAGTTTCTTTTCACTAGTTCCTCAATTACTTTGGAAAGTGAAGCGACAAACGCGACTGATTTTTAAATGCTGATCAAAAGCTAATGTGAAAAACTTTGTTCCGTGTGTTGTTGCGATAATTGATGAGTTTTATTGAAGGCGTGAAATTCAAGGCCTTCCTTCCCGAAGCAAGGAGCGCTTAACAACCGAAGAGAAAAGCTGAGTTGTGTGAACAGGCAATTTTTCATTCTGTCTTCATTATTGCAGGGGAGGCTACCACAACTATCTGCAACAGGATGAAACTGATTGGTTACAGCTGTGATGAATGCAAAGAACCCACTGTGCGAATTATCTTTTTCCCAGAACAATTTATAATTTTTGCGAATTGCAAGCTGTGCCTTCTGACCTCTGATGATGCAGATTTTCACAATTGTCGGATTGGTTTAAATTGAATTAAATAAAATAAATAAAAAAAAAAGAAAGTACTCTACTTCTATAGACATACATACCACTCATGATGTTTGTATATACGTGCTAGTTCTGGATTCGCAACGTTCTCAGTTTGTTTAATATAAGATTCGATACAGGACAGTGGCGGCTGATTATATGGTTATAATGCGGCACACCAACCACATTTGTCTTTGTTTTACTAATAAACAGTAAAATACTGTCATGTATAGAAATCTGTAACATAATTGTAGTCCTGTGTTCTAAGAAATCCATATTTTTCAATTGAAAGAGTATACTTCGCAAGGTGAGTGGTTTTGATTGTTGCAGCATTCAGGCAACAATCACGTTAGTATGACGCTTGGTATTGGAGTATGTTTGGTCTCTGCTTCTTTCTACCTCAAATCCTAAATCATGGTTGTTGTAGTGCATTTGTATCTACTCAACCATTGAACCATTTGTAACTAATCAACCAATGATGCTTTTCCTCACGGGTGAGCTCTGTTTGATACAAAGCTCGAGATAGACGTCGGCTGCCGGCAACAACGACCTTTTCGAATGCAACATAGGATTTATTAAAGTTGACATGAACTTTCCCGAAGTTGCAGCAGGTTTGACAAGTGGAAATACCTACCTGGGAGCAAATTTTTCCCCAGTAGAACATTAAAATTTTCTGAAAAGCATATGCTTCCTGGCGTCAGTACAATAGAATGCCATTCGTCAATTTAAAAATATTAATTAATGTGACATATTAAGATGTAAAGTAAGTATGAAAACTGCAATGAAATAAAGAAATATTGATATTTCCAAATAGAATCTTTCTATAAATTTACAAGTTACAAATATTTGTTGAGTACAAGGAAAGAAGGGGTATGTGCATAAAAAACTGAGCTTGCACTCGTAATAGACACACAATGACAGTTAACTCTTCAGAAAATGTCAATCCAAAGGGGAAAAAATTATCAGGTTATAACGGTTTTAAAAATATGACATACATGGGAGTAAATCGGGGAGTTAGATTTTAAAATGCTTTTAATGAGAAATCTGCTTTCATGCACATACATAACTCTTCATTTCTCATAGTTGTTTTCTGGATTTGGACATTAATTAATTAAACTTACGGATCTTTATTATTTTTCACCCACAAAAATTGTATTTTTTCTATTATAAGTTTAAAATTATAAAATTTAACCTGACTGTAACTAACCCGCTATCGCCCTCTGCATTAATTCGTGTGACAAAAGATCCAATGCACAAACATACCTGGATCTAAATTACATAGCAAATTTGTGGGGTAGAAAAAAGTCCCAAACGCTGATAGGCCTATATAAGGGATAAACAGCAAAATATAAACAGCTGTTACCTTAGTGTTGACGTTGTTGTGAGTGTACTTGGATGAGAAACATCTGTTATTTGAACAATATTACAAAAGCAGAATATATCCGATAAAAGGAGGACGTCAGGCAGCCCTACTAAGGAGGAGTGCAATATTGCAACTTGTATGACTGAACTACAAAGTATAAAATTCTTCCATGAAGATAGAGAACTTGAAGAACATGTTTAACTAGGTTCGGAATCGCGGGTGTGCTGAATCAATTTCACCATTGCTTCCTTGAGGTAGCGAGATTATTATTATTATGAATTATTTTCTTTGTTCCTGCGGATTATAAATCTACTAAAAATGAGGAGTTGAGTCTTTGCGTGTCAACACAAAATCGTTCTTGCGCCACTGATAGTAAGTAACCATTTTCTCAACCAATGCTTTGTGTTATGTCATTAACTAAATTGCAGGACACTGATAGGATGATCCTAAACCTTGAAAATTTCATCGGGCTGTTCGTATGGTAATGCGTTAACTCACTTTCATGACGTTATAAACACGGGGTATTTGAGTAGTAGATAGTTTGTTCTCAGCTGGCTGTGTCCAGTTTTTGTTTACTGCTGCTATCTTTAGTAATGGTGACCAGTCAGACTGTGTACGCTTTTAAACAGTCACATTGTGTCTTCTTGGCAACGGATCGCTAATTTGACGGCAGTTTCCGCGTGTTCCGGAAAGGTCTTTCATGCATTGTGCTGTTTCAGGGAAGAAGAAACCGTGTTTCTTTAGGATATTATTCTTTATGCATGTATACAAGCATAAGGATCGAAAAATGAACAATGAGCGATGCATTACTTTCTTTTCGCAATTTTCCAGATAGGTCTACGTAAGGAATAAAAATAAATACATAAATTTAAAAAAAGCTAAAAAGAAAAACATGGAGCACGCTCTCGCATACGGTCACTTTAAAAATTCTTGAATTGGCGCGCCCAATCCTTTTCTTTATAGTCGAGCATAAACAAAAATATTTTTTACTTTTTAGTACGAATTGTTTAAGAATATCTTTAAAAAGTTTTTTTTTTTTTAATCATTTGGTGTTCGGAAACTTTTTCTCAAGCTTATGTATTGTGATCCAAATCCTAACGTGTTCTGCAATTCGTTAAAACCCAACATCGTTGCAGGCTAGTCTTTATTTTAGGATAAAAAGTCCATATTAAAAAAAAAAAAAATTAAAGACATTATTTTCTTAAACAATTCGTACTAAAAAGTAAAAAATAATTTTGTTTTTGCATGACTAAAAGAAAAGCATGATGCGCTCTCTCATATACAGTCACTTTATGAATTCTTCATTTGGAGCGCCCCATGCTTTTCATTTTATTCATGCAAAAACAAAAGAATGTCTTTAACAAGCTTTTTTTTTTATTTTATTTTTCGAGTTATTTCGCTGTTCGGATACTTTTCCTCAAGTTAATATTTTGTTACTCAAATCCTAAAGTGTTCTGCAACCAGCCAAACCCCATGTCATTGCTGGTTAGTATTTATTTTAGGATGAAGTCTATATTTAAAGAATATTAAAATATACTTTTAAAATATATAAATATAAAGAAATATATGAAAGTAACAATAGAATATTGTATTATCACCCGACTTACGTCGCTGTGCAAAATTTCATCACTGTATGACGTCGGGAAATGAGTTAAATTAACGTTGCCAGATTTGAAGATACCACGAACCATTGTGAACTAAAGAAAAGAACGTAAAAATAGAAACAACTGTTCCCTCAGTGTTGTAACAAATTAAGATCATACACATTTGTTATATTTAAAAGTAGAATTGAAATGAATTACCTTTAAGCATGTAAGGGTCAGGCCGGGGTGGGGGAGGGGAAAGGATTCGAGAAGGTGTTGGCGAGAGCCTATGTTGAAGGTACCATTGTTTAAAAGTAGAAATTCGAAAGGATGTGTTGTAAATTTATTAGAGAAGAATTATTTTTCCTTAAATTTTTACAATTTCCGAAAATTTTGAAAATGCTCGGCTGTTTGTAAATAAAAAAAAAAAGTTTAAGATGAACCCAAATCCTTTCAAGAATATTGCATTTATAATTTTGTTTTTAATATAAACTAATTTTGTTCCGAAATGGAAGAGAAAAAAAATCTTCGGAATATTTCAGAGATAACATACAGATGACCTCGGTGCAAAATCAAGACTATCCTTATGTGAACTGTCATTGGTGTTTAGATGATAAAAGCACTAACAAGTGAATACTGTCTTGTGTAATAATAGCCCTTGTAGAAAGATACGAAAGTAAGTGGAAAACAGGAGAAATAAAACTTCCATTTTGCTGTCACCTGTTGCGAGAATAACGAAAGTTTAATATCGGACATGATTTGCGAGAAATATTTGTTAAGGAATCTGCAGTTACTCAAAAAAATAATAATAATTAATGAGCTAAATATTATTACAGGTAACGTAACAGAATTTGTTCGATCCCCGCCAGGACTGTATATTATGAAAATCCTAGAATCAAGAATTGTATATATATAAACGTTGTACATACTACCAAAATTGTATGAGTGTATTTCAAGGACACTGACGACTGGATTGGTAAACAAGATCCTTGAAATGTTAGTTTTTCTATAACTATTTTTAACATTTTTTTCCCATCTATTATGTGCGTTGAAGTGTTACATAATGTTTTCCAATGATGATGATTATTTATCATTTTTTCTTTTCATTAATTTTGGACAGTGTCCTGTTCTTCGACGTTGCTCTTTTGTTAATTTTGCTATCTCGTAAGGCTACCGTATGCCATACATCATCATAGCAAACTTCTGTGAAATTCCATTGGAAATCCGTAGTATCCCACGTTTTTAGTAACTTCATTGTATTAACAAAGATTAGTTTTATAGTAGTAGTACGCCAAACTGTAAAATGACATATGAAGGAGAAATTATTTAATAACTTCTTAACGTGAACCTTTTGTCACCCTCCCCCCCCAAAAAATACGTGTCATGACGCACTGCGTATGACATATACCCCTTCCCTCTCTGGGCACCCCTGTTTGTGTGCTAAAACTAAAAAATTGTTTGGTAAACTGTATGGCGAGTAGCGAAGCTATTTAGTTAAAGGTAGGAAAGAATGTTAGTTTTTGATAGGTGAGGTAAGGAAAGACATTTATTACTGTCTATACATACATATGAAGGGGCCGCGGTAGCTCAGTTGGTAGAGCGCTCACCTCTTGTGCTAAGGGGTCGTCGGATCGATCCCTGATCATGCCATGTGGCCTTTGGTGAACGGTGTTGTCCCAACTGAGGAAGTCCCAATTGAGGACTGTCCCAATATATCATTCGAACCCCAGGAGAAAACAATCGAAGACGTCCTGACTGTCCTAGTAGTTGAATGTTACAGCCAATTCTTGTGGTGGTACGCACCCAGTTGAAAAGTGTTGTTTTGGTAGGGTTTGCTATAAGTGAACAAGAGTGAATAACAAATTATAAATTCTTTTTATTCTTGCTTATCTATCCTCAAATGATTGAAGAGCTAATTTTTATCTTCTCTCAAAAATACGAAGACCCAGACCCCGGGGTCCAGGCGGTAACGGCGCGGACTTCGGATTTTTAATGGGAAGGTCCAAAGTAAGTACAGGGTAGGCACCATCTTGACGGGTTTTCCAGGGTTTATCTCGCTTTCACCAGACAAATGATGATGACGGTACCTTAAGTAGGATCCTGGCCCATGCCTTCTCCATTCTGTACCTAGTCTATCCCTACTTGACAGTGAGATAAAGATGCCAAAAGGCCATAAATAAATTCAAATTCAAAGATTCAACGAGTTTATAAAATTGCTTGTTTAAAAGTCTCTGGCTTGCAGTTGGATGAACCCAATGATTTTTTTCCTTTTTTCCTTCATCTTATATTAAGAGCAGCCGACTACGGCAGCCGTGTGATCTCAAGCGACAGACCAGCGTTTCCAGGGTTCTGGGTTCGAATCCTGGTTAGAGCATGAATGTTAGTGGATTGTAGAGACTTCGCATTTAGTGGAATCGAGGCAGGCCGAAATAATTAGTTACTAAAATAGCCCAAAATACAAAATTTACGAAGTCTGTTTACAAAGTCAGAGCACAACATGCAGCCGTTTAATTAAAATCCATTTCGATGTTGAACAACTAAAATCTCCTAGTACGCGGAAATTAAAAAAATTGTAACTTTTTTAATCAAGTGTTTTTTTTTTATCTTCAATTTTTTAATTACCAGTGCGCGCTTACCCTAACCCTGACTTTTATCTTCCCAAAACTACCTTTATGAAACTTTGTGAAAGGTGTTTTTATCTTAATATAAGATTTTTTGTATTTTCATATATCTGGTATATTTGTTTTTGTTCATTTTATAGTTATTGTGCTGCTTTGTTATTTTTCTGTTTTTGGCTAGTGTAAAATGGTTGCTACATGCTATGTCTAGGATATGTACTTTAAATACAAAATAAACTTTTAATGTTTTTTTAATTTTGACACCTTTTTCTTTCGTCTCACTAGACTGATGAATGACGTGTTATCCTGTAGTCAAGCCGGGAAAGTATTATAACTTACTGATAGCACAGGAGAGACAGCTGTTTAAAGTGGTGTAAAGAAACTTTTGTCAATAGTATTAGGTTTATCTGTGTTGTGATAACCTCTCCTCCTGTCAAGAAGACATTTTTTCCAACATAATCAAACAGCAGTTGTCTTGTTAATGTCCTTCAACCATATTTTAAATTGCATTAGTTACGATTTACAAAATGAAGGGCTACTGCAGTGTTGTCATTAGAGAGACAAGTTGCGAATCGCATGATTCTTTACTGGCTCGGCGTTAACCAGAATTAACTAAATAACATGGTAACTTAGGTCATTATTTCCTCCCACCTGGTGGTTAAAAAATCCCGTATAAAACATAGACCAGAGAGATATGAGCATATATCTAAATATCGTTATAATGTAAATAATATTTGAATGCAAAACATGTATATTCTTCTTTCGTGGCAAGGAATTGGTGGAAAATGTTTTGAGTGTAGCACCCCAAAAAAAGCAACCAGCGGCCGCCAATGCATCATTATTCTACTGTTAGCACCATTTTGGCAATATATAATTGCGGTCTAAAATATTTTTAACTGTAAATGATAGTAGAAAAGTCCGGGACGATAGGCCAGTCCGATAGGAGTTTGGGAAAGAAAAATGTTGGACTATAGGACTGGCAGAAAAGGAGAAAGGAATAGAAGATAATTTAGGTACAAGGGAAATGCGAAAATGAAAGACGAGCATAAGTAATTGTAACTGTGTGTATTCTTTACGTAACGTAATGTATATATATGTTACATACGTGTTCACATATTCTGGCAATTAAAATACATACCTTTAGTGAGACACTTTACATTAAATTACGTTGAAATTTATATCGTTAAGGGTATTGAGGTAAAATTTATGTTGTTGAATCTGACAGTATTGTAGTATTAATAGATACAGAGTATAGTTTTCCAACTTCTTGATATGTTATTATTGGAACTTACAACAGAGATTTTGTGTCTAGCTGAAGACGAATTTCTTGTTTAAAGCGGTATGCATAGCAACAAACCTTTTGCCCTCGTATTTGAGTAGTGGCAATGTGTTTATCGCTGCCAATCGCATTTTTATTTCATGACTATATTTGCTTATATCTTTAGTATACTTACTGGAAACCTTTGATTTTTAAAGGAAACTGTCACGCGGACATTTTCAGTTTTGAAAGTACCTTTCTGTCATGACAGTCGTGTTTTCTGGTTAGGAGAGAAATATTCTTCGTAATCTCATGATCGAGTGAGTCTCGTCCAAGAACGAGTAAAACAGTAAACGGCACCTGTATCCTCGAAGTTAATGCTGTTTGTTAGTCTTCCTTCTGTTGGCTGTATTAACATCTTAATTTTATTGGTTTGTTGTTCCGCTATGACGCCTTTAAAGGGAATTGAGTTACAGGACCAAATGACGGACACTGAAGAGGATTTTCTTAGTATTCAAATTCGACGATTAAAACCCATTTCTATAGGGTATTCGAGAAGAACTTCTCATGGGACTGTGTGCTTACATTTTAGCAACTTTGTGTAAGTATTTGCTGTACTTATTTAGTTAGTAACAAACTGTGTCTTAAGATTAAAGGAATGTTTAACTTTCGTACTAGGAAATGCTGCTCGCTCTTTTCACTCTGCATAGTAACAGTTAAGAATATGTAGTAACACTGCTTTGGCGTGTCCTCATTAACCTCCAACCCCCAGTATCAAGCTTTCCGTTAAGCTTTCATATATTTACATTTATTTCTGCTATTTACATAAACATGTGGGTTTAATTTAAATATAACATTATTTAAAAGATAACAGAAATTACTTACATCTTCCGAATTTTTTAAAAAAATGACTTAGTTATTAGTTATTTTGTTCCTTATTTTGAAAGTAATTTTAATTATTTTTCTGCTAATTACTTGCAATGGATGATTCTTCAGAGCTAAGAGCAGTAAGAAATAAAGAAACAGAGGAGGCGCAAAGGATGGTTCTTGGTGGGCTAAGGCCTACCCTGCCTGCGTATTAATAAATTAAAGTTAAAATGGAAGAACTTGTGAACTTGTAGATGTTCTTTTCAACAAGGAAATTTTTGGCTTGTGATTTTCGTCTTAATTAAGCGTGTAGGTTGTAAGGATGGAATCCGAACTACACTTGGATTTGTATCTGAAGCAAAGCGCAAAATCACATATCAACATGCAGTGTTGTCAATTTAGCAACTTTTTCGCTAAAACTAGCTGTTTTTGAATACTCATTTAGTTACTAAAGATGATCACTTTTCTATAGTGTGCGTAGGGATTTAGCTAACTTTCTGAATGCCCTGGCGACAAACACGCTTAATTCTAACATTGGTAAGATAGGGTTTTAGCGACTTGTAGATTGCTGTTCAGCTACTTTGAGGTAATTATTGTTGGTAACACTGTCAACATGCTAAGCCACTATAAAACGATATCTACCAGTTCGCACGATTCTATCTTGCTCCCATAGTAGCTTTGTTGTAGAACTTCACCACAAACTACGACCTCCAGAAGGAAAGAAGCATTTATAAATTGAACAATTCACCAGTTATGCTTACTGTCAACATATTTCTTTACTGGAAAGCAGGATTAAAGCAGGGGGGGGGGGGGGCTAAAGAGACTGCAACACAGGCCCTCCACTGGTTGAGTAGCTACGCGAAAGGTAATTCAGATAGTAACGACCACAGGGAATAGGCACAGGGGACCCCTAAGTAGCTTAATCCAACACTGCTTTACTGGCTTGCGATGCGATTAGTTGGAAATAGTATCTTATTTTTGAATAAGTGTTGTACCAGTTCTTCGCCCAGGATTGTACTGGCGGATGCCTGATGAAGTGCCAGATAGAGCCGTAGCTAGATGGAGACGAGAGAGGCGGTTGCCCCGGAAGCTGAACCAAGGTGCTGCCGAAAGGACGATGGCTAAATCTGGAAAGCAATAAAGAAAGCAGCGCACAAGTTTCGCCCCACAAACACCTGTAGCATATGAAAAAATCGTAAAAGTTAATTATTACTTATAGGCCTAGTGGTCGTTTAAGCAAATTGTCTTACAATGTAAAATCTAATGAGAAACTGAAATTAAAGCTAATTCTCTGTAGGATGAAAAGATTAAGAAGAAAAACGCCATTATTGTACATTCCAAGCCGACGCAGAACAGTTACCCTTGTGGTTTATGACCCCTGTTCACTGTTGCGTATTTTTTCTTCTCGCCCAGACGACGAAACATTTGACGCCAGAATTCTTTTACATATAGTCGGGGAGCCAGAGGGACCGCACGTGCACCACGCTCCTGATCCTTCAGGGCATTTTTCTTATTCCTTATGCTCTAAATAAAATTTATAGCGGTTTCAAAATAAATAAATAAAATAAAACTGGCCTTAGACCACAATAGCGGCCTTTTTTGGTCGAAAAACGGTCAAGGGCGTATGTATATTTTGCAATTACTTTTTATGGACCCCCATGTGCATTCCCTTCATCTTTAAGGAACAATTGTTTTATTTCTTATAATCTAAATTAAATTCATAGGGATGTTTCATCCCCAAAATTGGCTCCACACCAAAATGGTGGCCATTTTTGGTGTACAGGTTTGGAGGATAAAAACTTGACCACTGTTTTATTTTTTATTATTATTTTAGTTCTTGAGTTTAGGGAAAAAATATTTAAACTCACTCAAACTTCTAAATCGGCACTGTGCTACTTTTTTTTTTCAAACAGGAATGGTAATTATACGATTGTCGCCTCCAAAATTCGGGACCTGGAGGCCAGAAGTAGGGGAGACTGAAAAATGAAGTTTATAAAGTAGGTCGTGTGGGGTATCAAATGAAATGATTTTTCCCACCAAATATGAATTACTTCTTCAGAAAATAATTTTAGGGATTTCAAATTTATAGCAAAAACTGCTTAGAAACCAAAATGGCGGTCATTTGTGGTCGAAAACTGGTCAAATGCTTTTCTTGACTTCTTTTTAACAAGCCTTGAGAGAAATATTTTTAAAACTCACTCAAACTTCAAAATTGGCACATTATTACATCTGTTGAGCCAAAGAAATAATAATAAAACAATAACCTCCCGTCACAGTTAGGGACAAACGGGGGGGGGGGGGGGGAATACTGAAAATGAAGGTTTATAAAGTAGGTCATCTGGGGTAGCAAATGAAATTATTTACCGACTAAGTATAAAAGTAAATTATTTTCTTCAGAAAAGGATTTTAGGTATTCCATTTTTATTGCAACGTATACACAAAAATGTTTAAATCTATAATGGTGGTAATTTTTGATGGTAATCATTCCTTAAAAAAAAAAAAAAAAAAAAAAAGCAGATTTGGTTTTGAATGATTGGGAAAGGATAATGATGGAGAAAGAAAAGGACAAACTGCTACTATTTTGGAAGTACGTAGATCGCTGTCTGGGTATATGGAAAGGCTCAAGAAGAACGATAGATATATTCATTAAAGAGCTCAGTGATAACGGCAAAGGTGTGATTTTTAGAAAGTGAGATGGAAGAAAACAAAGTATTAAATTTTCTTAAGTATCAGGATTGAGAAAACGAAAGACGGGAATTGTAACTTAATGGTTTCAGAGGAAATCTACAGCAGAAGATTTTGCCACAAGAGGAGTGACGTTGATGAAGTAACCAAAGAAAATATCATAAGGAACATGGAAGAAAGAGTAGAGAAATTAACACGAATAAGATCAAAACAAGAGATATGTGTAAAGGTTTTGAGAACAATTTACGGAGAATGGATATAGTGATGATGACAGTAAGAATAATCAGGAGGAGAAAATGGCACAAGAAGGAGGAGGGAGAAGGAAAAGAAAGTGATTTTGGGTAGAAAGTGGAGGATGAATTACCGAAAAAATCAAGCGGCTGTTGGGAAAGGTGGGAGTGAAAACGTACAGAAAGGAGGGAAGAGGGCCTTGGATAGTGGGAAACTAGAAGAAATGTACTCGGAAGGGAAAAGAACGAAGAGAACTGGTGTACGAGCTGTTAGGCACTGTTTATGGGAGAGACGAAAAGAAAATTACAAGAGACTTAAACAGCAGAAGGATGATGTCAGAGTAAAAAGAGACAGAAATGCTATTTACGAACATGTAGAGGAAGAGGTGCATGATATAGACCGGCAAGGGACGGAGATACTAGAACAAAAGCAAAGGATGTTGGTTAGAAAGTGGAAAGAAGCTAGGAGATTTACGGAAAAACGGGAGATAAAGCGATGAACTGGAATGGTGGGTTGAGTATAAATGAGGAATGGAAAGACATACCGAGAGAAGAGGAGCAGGGGAAGTATTCCAAAAAAAAAAAAAAAAAAAACAAGGACTGTTCTGTAGCCCCCCGCGCCTTTTTTATTGTTATTTATTTCTTATATTTTGTTTCCTTTTTATTATTTATTTACTGTATTTATTACGCGTTTATTTGTCTAAAAATGTTTCGCTCCTCGCTTCAGTTTCCTTGTTATGTAGTTTGCTGTTACAAGTTTGTTATAGCTTTCTAGGTGTGGGGTGTAAGCGGAGGACTGTGATTGCTTAAAATTTGTTTAGTTTTGAAAAGTAAACGAATTACGGGACGATTGGCGGAAGACGTAGAAATGATCTCTTGGCCTTGTGGTGTTTTTTTTTTTGTATGAACTGTTAGTGTTTATTAGTGTTTCGTCTGAGGAAGATTTTGTTAGAACATTGAAACTGTAACGCTTGCTGTGTGTTTTTACAATAAAGTTAAATGTAATAGCACTTATAGAGGGGGAATCCAGAATCCATCATTTTAAAAATATTCTTATCACATCTTTTTAATGAATAGAAAACAACAAAAGAAAGGACTGCAAGAGAAGAGAAAACTGCCCTGGTAAGTTAAAGTATCCACACCAAACTTTGCCCGATTATTCTTCAACCTATCTAGTGCAAATACAGGCATGGTTTTATCCAGTTGGGTCTACTCACCCGTTTTCCAGTGTTGCCATCTTACTATAAAATTACATGTTGTGCTATTAGTCCTACGTCAAATCACATACATGAATCAAAATTGGCATGGATATTCTTGAGCATCCTACAAACACGACTGTAAGGTTCAACATACGCCAATTACTAGTGTTGCTAACCTACTACAAACGTAATTTCTTCCCTAATGGAAACCACAACGTTGAACGTATCCACATGAAACTTTGCATAAACATTGCTATGCTATATCCGTAAACTACACGATTATAGAGATCAGCGACAGTAACTACCCCATTTATGGTGTTGTCACCTTACTATAAAAATAAAATTTCTAATATTACTTTGACATCCTTCAACATAATATATTACATGAACCAAAATTCCCATGAATGTTGTTCAACATCTTGCAAGCACGGTTATAATGTACAGCATCCCCCGTCAATAAAACTGTACAAAGAAGCACATTCGATGCGATGGTGATGCATAAAAAGTCTTTCGTTTTAAATTATTTTTAGTGATGAAGTAAGAAACAGTATATTTTGTTTTCCCTGGTTCATAAGGCAAAATAGTACAAAGATATGGAAAATGCAAAAGTGTTCGGGACTAATGATTTAAGAAATAAATATTGTTGCTGCATTACCTTATTGATTCTATGAAACTTAAGTCAAAGTTATTTCAAAAAACAAAGTATGAGGCTTTACACACAGATTACAGAAACGAATATTCATTGTGAAGTCTGTATAACCACTGCAACTAAATAGCATTACGTGACTGGTCAGCAGTGTTTCTTTCATACTTTTTCGTCAGGAAGGACTGGTGAAAATTCAAGAGAGGCCTTAGCTTACTAATGTAAAATACCTGTCAGGGTGACACTTTATATGCTTTCCTTATATTGTTAGAATTCTTAGGAGGGCTCAGCGCTGTTTCAGGGGAGACTGAACCTGCCCTGCTCCCCCCTCTAAAAGAAACACTGTTGGTCAGAACAGTGAAGCCTTAAGCTACATATATAAATCACTGTTCAGCACAAATACTCACTGTGAGGTCTGTAACCATGACAACTAAATAGTTGCACGTGATTGGTCGGAATTGTGAAACACCGAAACAAACACCCGAATTATTTAGGTCATTGTGAGGTCTTATACGCCACTTCATTCGGTCAGAGATTCGGCCTGAGGTCTTAGAGAAAATTAAATAAATCGGGACTGGAGGTATGAAAAATCGATATCTCGAGATTATGATCCTATCGCAAAAATTATGATGGGTGCGCGTGGACATAAGTCTATCCCTCAAATAAAAAGTGACTGGTAATATCGTGGGTGTGGAGAGAAGATAGGTGAAATCCTTGCATGCCAAAGCGCGGTGTGAGACCACTTAAACAAATTTCCAAAGGTTGTATAAAAAAAATAGATCTTGAACGACATCTGACTCATTTAGATGCAGTAATAACCAGTACCCTAGTAAAGTTAGAAAAGACACTTTCCATTATAACAAGAAAATTCTCAGATTAGTCTCGAAATTTGGAGTGATATTTGGCGGTTCAAGGAGTGCAGGAAAACTTGGTTATCAACAATTATAAAAAAAAGTTTCTATGAAAAGTCAATCGTTAATTCACATTTTCAAAATTTCGAGATGATTTGGGGAAAAGAGTAAATATTTTTGCTATTGTAACATACACCATGTGTTTGACTGGAAGTAAATGTATGATAATCTTTACATTCATGGAATGAGAGGTCTGATGTCAAGGTAACACACACACGATTTTCCCTTACTATGTAGCTATGAGGTCTGAAATACTTTCCCTTGTATAATATTTCTCTTACATCTTTGAATGCGAGGCCTATTGTCAAGGTAACACACACACGGTTTTCCCTTACTATAACTTTGAGGTTCGAAATACTGGCTCTTAATGCAACGACCTGTATACGTCTCGTTCGGTCTGCAGTAACAAAGAGTATATATTTTAATTTGATAAACAGTGAGATGTAATGCTTAAGAACAATGAATAGCAGAAGCTACTCACGTGATTTCTTCGTCGTTTGTCCGAGAAGGAAAGCAAACGAGCGGTAATTTGGCTGACCGTGTTCAGTCTATTGTTGATGGTTCCGACATTGAGGGTGACCCCTAAAGCTGTTGAAGGTAAGTGGCGCAAATATTGATTTATTTGGACTTTGTGTTATAAGAATTGTTATGCATTATGGGCTGACATGCGCTGCTGACATTTAAGCTGTCGCTTTTGAATACGATGTTTAAATTTAACAATAACAAGAAATCACTCGTGACAAAGTAAAGTAGTCCTACCTAAAGTAGAACAATAATGGACGGAGGGGAGCAGAAGGGATTAATGGGGCCCAGAAACAAAGTTTCAGTATGTTAAGTTGCGTTTATTTTTGGGAATGAAAAAATCTCTTAGAATTAACTTTAGACGGCGAGAGGACAATATATTTTCCATTGCTTTGACACATTATAAGTAGCGCCCCACATAATAAAATAATCTTGATGGAGCAACATAACTGGACCCGGATGTGACCTCCACTACTTGTGGGACATGTGATCTACAATCATAAAGGTGCACTCAAATTGGAGACAAGATAGGCTATATCAGTACAAGAGGATTGTACGTCAGTGTTCTGATTACGATTTTTTGTCAGCATACTCCCAAAGGTTAATGAAGGGTTGGGGGACATAGCTGGAGGTATTTGGAGACGCCATTTTGTGCATATAAATTGCATTTTGGGGGAAACGTATGTACAAAGTATACAATATATAATCTGATTGCTCAAGGTATAGTGATTTTGTCTTTTTACTAAGAAATTAACGAGAGATGAATAGTGATATACCTTCAGTCGATTAGTGGTTACGACTAACGACAGGGGGAACTACATGATGAACAAATTTGTACAAAAAATATGTAAACTTAATTGAAAATGCATGTATTTTTTCTTACTTGAAGTGTTTTGTTTTGTGTTCACTCTGTGGTACGAATAAGTAACTTATTTTATTAAGTCACTTCTGCTCCTACAGGTGACAGTTGTCAGTGTTACCAACATATTTTAAAATTTAATTTCCGCAATCGCTTCTGACCCAAGATCAAGTTACTTACGCGTTACTTTTTCAAGGAATTGAAAAATTTCAAATCACTGGGAATAGACAATATTCCAACCGAATTAATTAAAGCGGGACGAACGGTACTAATCAAGGAATTGCATAAATCTATAAGTGCTATATGGTGAAAGGAGGAGCTTCCAAAGGAATGGAAAACCTAATATTATTTCCGGTTTATAAAAAAATGATAAATTGTACTGTAATTATTACCACGGAGTCTCATTACTCGCAACATGTTACAAAGTACTGAGTAATATCTTGGTAACTCGCCTAAGCTGATACATAGATGAAATAATTGGAGATCGCCAATGTGCATTTAGAAGAAATAGATCCACGTTGGACAATATTTTAACCTTGAGACAAATCTCAGAAAAGGAATTGGAACACAATGGGTCTGTTCAACAGTTATTTATTGATTTTAAGAAAGCATGACTGTCATAAGAGAAAAAACTACAATATCCTGGTACAATTTGGAATTAAGTTAAAAAAAAATAATCAACTAGTGAGGATGTCTTAGCGACCCCATGAGCAGAGTACGGATATGTCAAATAGTTTCAAGATTAGCAACGGATTCTAACAAGGTGATGCCTTGTCACCATTACTGTTTAACTTTGCGTTAGAATATGCGATTCAGAAAATAAAAGGGACTTAACATTGAATGGCTTGAATCACCTGTTCGTATACGCGGATAATGTAGATTTAATAGAGAAAGATATAGAGGCACTAGAAAGTAACACCGATGTCTTAGTAGAAGTGTGCGATGAGATAGATTTACAGGTAAACATGGAGAAAACAAAATACACGATAACAAGCCGAAACGCTGGGAATGAAGGAAATGAGAACATAGAGAAAGTAAACAAATGTAAATACTTGGGAGCGTATGTAACAAGCAAGAACAGGCTCACGGAAGAAATAAGAAGTTGCTTAGCATCGGACAGCGCATGTTTCTACTCAGTCCAGAAACTCCTAACCTCGCGATAAATATCAAGATAGTTGAAATTGAAATATACAGAACTGTTATTCTTCGGGTAATACTTTACGGTTGCGAATGTTTGAGTATGACCCTAGCAGATGATCATAAATTACGGGTGTTTGAAAATAAGGTTTTATGAAAGACATACGGGCCGAAACGGGACAAGTGGGGAATGGAGGAGACCGCATAATGAAGAACATCACGGACTGTACGACTCACCCGATGTTGTAAGAATAGTGAAATCGCGACGACTAAGATGGGCAGGCCACGTAGCTCGGATGGGGGGAATCAAAGATTATATTCCGTCGTGATTGATAAACCAGAAGGAAAGGGACCGTTAGGAAGACCGAGACGACATTGGGAAGATAATATTCGAGAAACAGGTGTTCATGATGGGATCTTGCTCAGGATATAATGGTATGGCGAACGTTTATTCTGCGGTGATCAATTTGTGAGTGCCGTAAGCAATAGATTAAGTAAGTAAGAAGATGGTAAATAAGTAATAAAAATAACACTTTATACCAAGTTGGCAGCACTGTCAACACAATTATATCACATTTAATCTACTTATATCATCTGTGTTGATAAAAAGCGACCCGTAAGTAGTGTAAGTTTAATGCATTGTTTGTTTTATCGACAAATATTAGTTTCATTCGCTGGTCAGTGTTTTGGAGAAAATTGTAGACCTTTACGTTCACGACTCTGTTCCGGGTCCTAATAAATTTAAGCTTCGGATTTATAGGTTCTTAAAAGGTCGAATTAGGATTTTAAAAGGTGAATTTTAGGATTTTATAAGCTTTTAAAAATGTTGTTTAGGATTTTATGTTTCATATTACAGAAAACGACATTTTAGCCCTACATTTGCTTACATTTTAACACTTAGTTCATTATGTACTTCGAAACTTATCTTTTAAGACTGTTTAGTAAACTTTAAGCTAACCAATCTTGTACGGAATAAAAACATTAATAAAACTTCCCTCACCTGGACGTGTTACTGATAGTTGAAATCTGGTAAAGCATAAGCGTAGCCTGTTTATTACTTTACTGTGCTAGAACTACAATAAATATTTAAAAAATCTGTATTTGAAATCTCAGCACAAACATCACTTCACTTTCCTAGAATTACCCTAAGGAAGAAAAAAAAATATTTAGTTATTGTTTCCAGTACTTTCCACGTTACTGTGTAGCACAAACAAAGGAATGACGTCACTTTCTGAAGTGTCACTGAACAACAAAACATTTTGAAAGATTCTCTGGTGTGAACCTTTTTCTATCGTTTGTCAAAATTCTCTTAAATGCCTAAAAACTGCGTTCAACATAATATGATGTAAGAGGTGCATATTTCATGCTGGTTATTTAGACCAATTTAGGCTTTAAAAGCTAATTTAGGACATTTTAGGTCCTAACCCCCAAATTAGGGCATTTTAGTTCCTATAAGATTATTATAATTTGGCTCATAGCAACTTGAAATGTAAAGAAAACACGAAATTTCTTCATTAACTGTGCAGGAATAAAATAGGATCAAACCTCGGTAGCATACGAGTAATAATAGTAGCGTGATGAATTCTACCTCGTTGGAGATCTTATGGAACATAGATTCCATCAAGGTAACTTTTGTATCATTCTCTCTCTACTCGTAGAGGAAGAACAACAACAATGATAATATCAAATTTTCTGAAATTTTCACTTTAAAAAATCCCTCCCTTTTTGCCTGAAAAAAAAAAACATGTTCCCATATAGGGATGGACACGAGCGAGTTCGAGTCGAGTTTTCGTTAAACTCGACTCGTAAGAGAAATCTTTCAACTCAACTCGGCAAATATTGCCCAACTCGACTTGAAACTCGACATGAAATTCACTCGAGTTTCGAGTCGAGCTAAAACGAGCCAAATCCTACAGTACTAATATGTCTATGCTGTCTTCTTGGGATGGCCGAAATTTCCGGACAACCAGATGGCAAATTATCCGGTATCCATTTAACCATCCGGATTTTATCCGTAATCCGAATATTCCCAGTTATCCAGATATTAGCCGACATCCGAAAATTATCCGTCCGGATATTACATAACGTCCCCATATACTCCAGTCATTAGGTACTTTTTCGGTGCAAACGGTTGAGTTCCTGTAGGTTTTAGAGAACATTATTTTAATTGAAAATTTGAGAGGATTCGCAATGTAAATTTCATACAAAGTTACTTACATAAAAATTTTGAAAATGTTGCCATTTTGAATCAAATATTGCGGAAGAAGATCTATGTATATATGTATAGTATGCCCAGACCAAACCACTGATGCTAGACCAACGAAATTTGACATGCTGATGTATCATCAAGTAGATTACAGAAAAATTACAAAATTTGGAGAAAATCGTCGTCTTCAATCCAATATGGCAAACAAATCATATACAGGGTGGACAAAGATTCATTGTCAAAACTCTAGGAACGGAAGGTTCTCATCAAAATAAAAAGAAAATATGTCTTTGTAATTTGTTGAATTCCGCTTAGTTTCGGAGCTACAGGTTGCAAAAAGTGTGGGAAAATGAAATTCAGAGCTTGATATTTCCAATACTATTAACAGTAGAACTACGGTGTCAAGGTACCATCAAAGACTTCCAACCTGTTCTATTAAAAAATGCATATTTCGAAATTGTGCGATGACTGCTCAATGGATTCCCCAAAGGAACTAAGGGATTCCTAGAAATTCTCTGAAGTAAAGGTAGGCCGAAATGTGCATGATCTTGACGACTTTCCAGCAGGTAACAATTATTCGTTTACGTCAAGTCGATATCTGAAACAGATTCCATTTGCAGAGTATTTTTTTGAAAAATTGCGTGATTGCATAACCAACAGGAGTCCACTATTCTCCGAACTGGCATACATTCAACTAATTATTTATTTATATGTTATGAATGAGAGAGAATGTTATTGCAACTCTGGATTAATCATGTAAACAGTGCAGTATATGGTAATAGACGGCCGCAGTGGTCAAGTGGTCACAGATGGTTATGAGACAGAAGTACAGTTCGGCGTTTGAGTCCTGACTGGGAATCAGCTTTTTGAAATTTGATGGGAGATGGGATAAGGTTCTTGGTTACTAAAACGATCCATAAATACAAAGTGTGTGCAATGTTTTTTTTAGAAATCGTGATAAGGGAATGTCACAGCCTTATTAATAATTATGAATGAAAAAGGAAAGAAATATGAGATGTTTGAATTCAGTTGACATAACGCGCACAATACTCCAAACACATTTACGCTTGATCGTCCTGATGCAAGTTGTATGGTTGGATTATGGAAACTGAAAATGTTGAGATTCATCATGCAAATAAATAATAATAATAATAAGTTAAACGAGAATGTTGCATTTTAAGTTAAAAGTTCAAGTATTGAAATTTGGAGCAAGAAATTTTTAAGGAGGATTTGTGTAATTCCAAAATGACAGGCTTTAAATAATTTGAATTTTGTGAATGAAATGGGTGGTTGCATGAAAAGAGAAATGTAAAGTTTTTATTATTTTTATAAAATAAACGCCAAAATGGCGGACGTCTTGTTTTAGCGTCAAAAGTCTCTAAATGAATAGATTCACAGTGTCGGAGGCAAGACAGAAACTGTGCATCTTATAAACAATTTCTTGTTTCGAACTGGTGTGTATCTATTCAATAAGCAATGTTTCTCGCAAAAATATAACTTTTTTAGTTTTAGCGTTTATTTCCCTCTTCCAACTACCGATTCAATTATGTCAGAGTTCAGAAGAAAAATGTTTCGGTGAATAAATGTCGAGTTGAACTATTTAATTATTTTTGTGTGTCTCTCTAGAAATGTGTGTGTGTGCACATGGATGCACATAGCCGAAACCGTTCCGACCGGAGAATCGAACTTTACGTTAGAATGCAACTTTACTAAATACTATGCATTCAGTCGAAATAAGGCTTTGTCTTGTTACCTACCCCATTCCTTCCTTTGGAAAATTGATGGCAGGCAAAAAATCTCTCACAGACTTGTTCCGCACTTAGGCATAACTGCCTTCTCAGTAGTGTAATTTAAAGGATAACCATGTGAATGCTTCGTATTTCTGTCCAGTTTCATAGTCCGGCTACGTAAATAAGTTTAACACAAAACTGCTCATGTTTACACTGTAAATCACCGCTATACGACCCAATAATGACAACCTCTCCCAAATTCTGAAGAATAAAACTTACGATCCCTGTTTACAAGCAACGACGCATGATAATTTATTTCAAAAAGTCCAAATTATTAAGAAATATTATTTACAACCAAGCAAATATTCCCTCAAAATTACTTACTCCAAATCTAAAAAATTGGACTTTCAACTTAAAACGCAACGACACTTCACCATTCTCGATAACTTTTTTTTTTCTGCTTGATGAATCGACAGATCTCAACTTTTTTAGGTTTCACAATCTAACGTACAACTACATGAGAACGATCAAGCGTAAATGTGTTTCCAATACTGTGCACTTTATGCCAACTGAATTCAAACGTGTATTATTTCTTTCCTTTTCCATTCATAATTATTAACGAGTCTGTGTCATTCCCTTATAACAGTTTAAAAAAAAAACCTCACTCACACACACTTTGTATTTATGGATCGCCTTAGTAACCGAGAACCTTATCCCATCTCTCTTCCATTAAGATTTTGTTTTGTGCCTTCAAATTTCAAAAAGTTGATTGCCAGTCGGGACTCAAACGCGAAACTCTAACTCTGTCTCATGACCTGACATATGTGACCACTTGACCACTGCGATCGTCTATTACCCTCAGGGATGTAATGCAGGGTATACGTGGGTATAGGGTGTATACCCACCTCAGGTTTTAAGGCGTCAAATACCCACCTAAAATTTATGAAGTAAGAAAGTATACGGGGTAGGAAACGAGAGGTTTTGTTACAGCGAGCGAAGCCTATATTATACCCACCTCAAAAGTTAGCATTACATCGCTGCCTAAACTGCATTGTTTACATGATTAATCATTGCCATCCAGGGTTGCAATGACATTCTCTCATTCATAACAAATAAATAAATAATTAGTTGAATGTATGCCAGTTCGGAGAATAGCTATGACAGTTGTTGGCTATGCAACCAAATATTTTAATTAAAAAAAAATCACTCTACAAATGGAATCTGTTTCAGATATCGACTTGGCGCAAACAAATTATTGTCACCTCTTGGAAAGTCGTGAAGATCATGCACATTTCGGCCTACCTTTACTTCACAGAATTTCTGGGAATCCCTTAGTTCCTTTGGGGAATCCCTTGAGTAGTCATCGCACAATTTCGAAATATTACATTTTTGGATAGAGCAGGTTGGAAGTTTTTGAGGGTACCTTAACCCCGCAGTTCTGCTGTTAATAGAATTGGAAACATCAAGCTCTAAAGTTCATTTTCCCATGCTTTCGGCAGCCTGTATTTCGAAAACTAAGCGGAATTCGACAAATTACAAAGACATTTTCTCTTTATTTTGATGAGAACTTTCTGTTCCTGGAGTTTTGACGAACTTTGTCCACCCTGTATATAGAAAAAGAACAGTAGAACACCCAGGCCGAACCGCTGGAGCTAGATAAACGAAATATGGCATAAATGTGTACCATCAAGTTTAGGTTGCGAGAAAATTACAAATTAAAAAAGAAAAAAAAATCGGCATCTTTAGCCCCACTTCACACATACGGCGCGGGAGCCTTGCGGCGACCGTGCGGCAGCCGCACAAACAGTTCACACACATGCTGCGGTTTGTCTGCGAACACTCTGCGGCGTTCAAGGACGAATCTCAGTTTAAAGAACTATCGCAGTGGATGCGCAGGTTTGTGCAATAGTAGAAATAATTTTCTTAGGTATGAAATTTCAAGTTTTTCTTTTTATTCAAATTGAGAACATGCTGGTTTTAAAATAGGATCAGTAGTCCTATTTCCAAACCAATATGTTTTTATTTAAAATGAAATAATGTTGATATTTCATTTGTATGAAAGTTATTTCTCAGTGCAAAAATAAAAACTGCTTTATTAATTTTAAGAAACCATATTTTACAGTGCATATACGAGCAAGAAAATTCGTAGACAATTCCATCCATATTATTATTATTAATTTTCATTGGAATATTCCTACCATATAGTGAGAATATTGTACCTGCAAGTGTGGAAATTTTCAAGTTCTGAAGGTATTCTCATGTAGGTGGGAGTGAGGGGTTGCTGCAGGATTTGTTGGTTTAAACCAGTTTTTTTTTTTTAAATATCAATTGGTTTAAACCAATAAATAAATAAAAGCAAAAATGCCACAAATAGTGTGAATTTCATGGTGACGATTTCACATATTAAACTATCTGCAATAATTTTATATAACTTTCGGCTTGTGAACAAGGGGTCCCGGGTTCGAGTCCAGGTGGGGCACAATATCCCTCAGGTGCAGATCGAGTACTGGTTCGGATTCCACTTTGAGCTGTAGCTGTAGGTCCTGTCCTTCATAACCTCGCTTCTGCGTAAGAACATTAAGGATAAACGAACTTATTTCTATCCATATGTAATATAAACAAATAAAGCAAAGCATTTTAAAAAAAAAAAAAGGTGGGGGCCAGTTTTTGCCAACCCTGGTTTGCTACCATTATTTTGTTTAAGTTCATATTTTCCCCTAGATTATTATTTAAAGGCTGACAATTTTTATGTCCCTCTTGGACTCGAACTCTACCACTTCGAAGAACCTGTACTGGCTGATTTATCATTTTTTCCGAGATTAATATCAAGGAAGTTGAAATTGAGAATGTCGTTCTGCCGGTAATACTTTACGGTTGCGAAAGTTGGAGTGCGACCTTAGCAGATGAACATAAATTACGGGTGTTTGAAATTAAGGTCTCGAGAAAAATATACGGACCAAAACGGGATGAGATGACTGGAGAAGACTGCATAATAAAGAACTCCACGGAGTGTACGACTCACCTGATGTTCTAAGAATAATGAAATTGCGACGACTAAAATGGGCAGGTCATGTAGCTCGGATGGGAGAAAAACAAAGACTATTTTCAATTTTGATTAGAAAGCCGGAGGGAAAGGGATCGTTGGGAAGATGGAGACGACGTTGGGAGGACAATATTAGAAGGGATCTTGGAGAAATAAGTGTTTGTAGTGAAAACTGGCTTGATCTTGCCCAGGATAGAGCCCGATGGCGATCGTTTGCTACTGCGGCGATGAACTTGCGAGTTCCGTAAGCCATAGAGCAAGTAAGTAAGTAAGGATAACACCATTTTACAAAATAAGTTATTAATTGATACCTCCAATTATTCATTTTAATATTCGTTCAGACTTTATTTTATTATTATTATTATTGAGCTTATAATTCTCTACTTGAAATAGAGAAAAATATGAAGAAGCTCCATTTATATAATTGAACAGTTAAGAAAAAATGAATAGATTAAGAAAAGATTCCAAAAGAGACAAACCGCACGGCTGCCGCATCGCATGTGTGAACCATCCAATGCTGTGCAATGGCCCGTAAGGCACTTGCGGCTCCCGCACGGTCGCCGTACCTCTATGGGCAATGCGGCACCGTCCCGCAGCCGCAGTATGTGTGAACCACTCCATTTGTTTCAATGGCCCATAAAGTTGAGTGCGGCGACCGCGCGGTCGCTGCATGGCTGCCGCATCTCATGTGTAAACCGGGGCTTAATCTAATATAGCCAACAAACGTATATTTTATATGTCGTAATATGCGAAGGCCGAACGCTGGAGCCAGAGAAACGAAACTTGGCATGAAAGTTTGCCATCAAGTGTAGTTACCATGAAATTTTGAAATTTCAAAAGACTTGCCATATTGGATCCAGTATGGCCGAGAAACATATATATCTAAGATATGCACATATATTTTAATCGGCTGTATTGGATTCAAGATGGCGACTTTTTTCAAAATTCGTAATTTTCTCGTAACCTACTCGTGATGGTACACATTTATGCCAAATTTCGTCGTTTCTCTAGCTCCAGCTGTTCGGCCTGGATGTCATGTTCATATATATATATATATATATATATATATATATATAAATCACAGCCATATTCAATCCACTATTGGATGAGGCCTCTCCCCGAAGGGAGGAGTTCCACGCTGACCAGACGAGTTGGGAGAGGAGACCCGGAGCTCTCATTGTGATCGCCACTGTCTTCTATTCACAGCAGCTCCCCAGTTGTCCTCACGATGCTGGGTCAACACCGAAATTTTTGAGCCCCCACCGGATTTATCCAATTCCCAGAACCTGGGACCGCTCGCACTGAAGTCGAGCGCGCTACCGACTAGGCTACACAGGAGCTCATATATATATATATATATCTTTTACCTATACTAAAAACGAGCTAGAACGAGTCGCACGGGCGAGCCAAATATCAAACCCAATAATAAGATCAAGATAAAATGTATGGGCGGTAACAGCACTATGGCTTATGCCCTTCCCGAATCAAACTCGACTCGAAACTGACCCGAAAAACAGTGCCTCGACCCGAGAAAATTACCTTTGGCTCGACTCGTGTCCATCCCTATTTCAATACAGGGTATCATTTGTTAGTTTATTCATTACTTTCAATTGATACCTATTTTTATGCTTATATACGTCTTCTGGGGGGGGAGGGGAGTTGGCCCCCGAAATACGAGGGGGAGGAAAGAGGAAAACCCAACTTTGCCCTTCCTCCTCTGTGGGAAACCCTATATGGATGAAATGCACATTGTTGGAAATCTCCATCCTTCAGGAACACATTCACACCTAGATCATATCTTTAGCGTAATTAGGAGCTGAGTTATTGAGGTTTAAATTGCTGACACGACAGTTGCGTTGTTACGCGTCTAAAGGTTAACATTTAAGAAGTGGATTTCCGCAGAAAGATTATTTCGGAAAGGAAGCACATTTTGCCAGAAGAGTAATTTAATATTTCCTGTTTGATCGATGGGGAATTATTCTTAATATTTACTATCTCTTTTTTGAAACACACAGACAGTAATGTGAAACACAGTGACAGACTTTAAATTTAAGACACTTCTTAATCTTCGTCTATTCTAACGATTAATTCTTGCTGTTTGCTTCTTTATTATATTTGAAGTTTTTGTGCAGTGTTGCGTTGAAGGTCAAAGAAAACTTTATTGTATTATTAGTACCTCCATTTGAACGTAAGTGAATAGAAAGTATGGTTTGTTCTGTCTCCCTCCCCCCTGAATTTTATCAATTACACGTTAGGCAGAGTTGAGAAGAAAACTATTGCTTTAACTGTAATCTGAGAGGTGATTTTTATTTGTTTAGTCTTCTCCATTGCGCTTATGTATTTTCTTATAATATCTGTCGCCTCCCCTACATCGCAGTAACTACAAATTAAACAGAAATGAACCACATAACATTCCCCATAGTCTGAAAGGATGCGGAAAACTATGATTCTAAAACTGAGCGGTTCTTTTTAGTCTCATACGTTGTATTTTCAATTTGTCCCCCCTAGATGTCAGCAACTACAAATCCGAGATGAGCCATACACCGTTGGATTCATCATGGTCTGAAAGGGTGGGACTTTGATTCTATTTTCTGGATAGTTCTAAAAGAAACATTTGATTTTATACGTGAGCGCTTTGGTTTTGTCTATAATTAAACCAGTACTTAGCTTGTTTTCTTACTGTCTGTTATTATTATTATTGTTATTATTCCACTAAGATTTTCAAAATCGATATAAACACCAACATAATAGTCATTTTCATGGTTGATTGAATACATTTTGTTAAAAGTGACTCTATTAAATGGACCTTCACGGAACTGCTCCAGACTTGAACCCGTGACCGCGCACACAGAAAACGACAGTGCTAACCATTCGGACGACCAAGGGCCGTAGTATCATTTTTATGAGGGTATCAAGTCATAAGATTAAGTGAAACAAAAAACTGACAAGTAAAATCTATGCTTTAATGTAACCCCACACAGAAAAATAAATGATGAAGGCATTAACTGTCCCTTACATGCAGGTTTTGACATTGGCTTTAACGTGAACAGCCTTCAAAAGAGGTAAAAAAGACCCATATATATAAATCTCCCACACGTAACACGACGTAGAAAAGGTTACGGAAGACAAGTTTATTTCAACATCAGTCGCGTATAGGGGTATCGAGTTTACAACAAATTACATAAGAAAAATTAAATTTAAAAAAAGAAACGATCATGGCGTTTTCTAAAGGAGTAAAAGAAAGCTATTTTTAAGCGTTTGAACCCTAAAAGAACAGATAAAAAATAATAATAATAACTACTCAATGAAGTGTAGAGAGTAAGATTTAAATTTACACATTCTACTATAAAGTTCATTCTATCTTTCTCGAAGTTGTGTAGTACATGAATGTTTGAACGGTGGTATTCTTTGTTACTGTCTCCAGTGTGTGAGCGTTCGATAAAATGATTGCTTAAGTTTTAAATTACAAAATAGCTGCCTAAGCGGAGGATGCTGATATCCAGTGACGTAGAGATCCTCAGAAACTAAACGTTCATGTTCTTTCTGTAGCTTACCACTATCTAAGTCCGAATCATTGTACCGATTGACACATAAGCTAGGAATGCATTGCCACAAATTTTATTCTGAAATGTAACATCTTTGTATTGTCACTTGGAGTACATTGAACTAAAGCTGTTCGCCCACTTCGACTCTCCTTCTGAGAAGCGTTTATTAGCAAACAACTGCGTAATGAAATAAACCATTTCATCATTCTAAATCATGTTAAAATCATGAAACACTCTTTTCTTTAAGATGTACTGTATTTACTTCCTCGTTGAGAATAAAGTAGCCAGTACTGATTATACTGTCGATCAGCGCATTCTCGATAGCGCCCCCTACACGGTAAAAAATCGTGCTTAAAAACTAAAGTTGACAATTCGTTTGCCGAACCGCTGTGTATTTGGTTTTAGAAACAAGTTTTGTAAATTTAAGAAGTGTAAAATATAGCGCATTTAAACGTCATAATAAGATGTTTTCCATGCCATAAACAGGTCAGTATCGATGCACAAATGCAAGAGACGAAGCTGAGGTCCGGAAAAATTAGGCTGACCGTATTTCCTCGAGACAAAAACGGGACATCTGGATGTATAAAAGGGACAAGAAATTTTGGTTCATAAATTACTTTATTAGTGTTGATAAAGAGTCATTTGCATGAAAACTTTGGCCAGGACGCACAGAATAAGCAAGCAACAAGAGCTTCATTTGCAGCGATATTATCGCTTTCCCTATCGAGTCCGTGCGTTTTGCGACCCATCTACTTATTTTGTAGTCGCCGACGTCTTGAACCGTTAAATTCATTAATGATATTACATCTCAGCTGTGTATTTAGCAACATCGCTCGGTTCCTTGAAAGTCGGAGGTTCCGCAAACCTAAGCTAAGGTGACAGTTTCCATCCCGGGAACCAGCTTTGAAAAGTTCGCCGGAAGCAAGCAATAGTATCTCGAATTTCCATATGCAGTGCACACATGCAGAACGAGCAATAAACGCAGAGAGCACTAAACAAGGAGACAAAATCATTGACGGAATGAAAAACCGGAGAGTCGCTCGCTCCCGGTCGCTCGCCATTAATTTGTCTGGTTCTGACATTCGCGTGATTCTTTCTCATTCTGCACAAAGTTGGTAAACAACATCAATGGTGATGTGAAATAAAAGAAGCAATGAATTCCGGTTTCCAAAAATGAACTGGGAGTCGCCGTGGCTCAGGCGGTAGCACTTCTAACTGCGAATCGGGTTCAAAATTTCAAATCCCGTCCAGAGACTTTTCTTGTAGTGTTTCCATGCCTGGCGCTCTGAGGTGCACTCAGCCTCCTATTAAAATTGAGTACCAGAGTGTCCTTGATATTCCTGGGCACCTTGGGGAGTAAAGGCGGTCGACCGTGGGACGAGGCACCCCACCTCACTTCGTACCGTGGGTCGAGAATGCGTCACTAAATCCACATTCCCCATGCGTCTTTCACGACGCGTGGACATCGCACAGGGGATACCTTTACCCAAAACGAATTCCCTTGCCTCTCAAAATGTGGTAGCTTGCTCCCAAAATGAAACTGGTAATGTAACTTAATTTGACCTAACCAGATATGCAACAAACTTCTTACATGTATTAAAAGACAAGAAGTATCAATCTAGTTACTAGTGCTAACAGGTTCAACATTGACATTTAAATATGAATCAGTAGTGAGGGTCGCAAAACGCACGGTCATCTGTATTTAGGGCCGCAAAGTCCACGGGTCGCAAAATGCACTGTCAGAAAACGCACGCCACCTCCCTATCACAATCACGCCTCAATATGAAGGAGCTGATGTTCTTAACTGAACTGGATGTCTTCTCAGCATCCTTATGTCGTTTCTGCCTGCATATAACAGAAAAATGAACATTACAATGTTAGCATACAACCTTTGTTCCATCGCCTCACAGCTTGTCCAATTTGATGAATAAGTATTCTCTCTGAAGATCATCATTAAATCTGCATTTTCGCCCCTTTGGCATTGCAAGGATAGATTTAACTTTTTATGAAGCAAAACTTGAATCTATAAAGAAACTTGAAATTTATACTACCAGCACTGAATAACAAGGTGACTGATTAGAACAAAGGCAAAACGAGAACTAATGTTAAACCTGAAGCGGAACTTGGAAATTCTCATTGTTAAAAATTATAAGCGCTATATAGAGAAAGGAATGATAAATATCTACGTATATGTTATATGCGACCACCCCCGTTGGCCTAGTCGTTAGCGTGTCTGACTATGGACTGAGGAGTACCGGGTTCGATTCCACGGCATGTGGGTCTGGAACGGTGCCCACCCAGCATCGTGATGCAATTGGAGAGCTGCTGTGAACAATAGATACTGGCGATCACAGTTGAGATATTGGCTCTCCTCTCCCAACCCGTCTGGTCAGCATGGGAGCAGTAGACCAATCTCCTCCCTCCTGGGAAAGGCCTCATCCAGTAGTGGATTGAATATGGCTGTGATTTATTATATGTTATATCCGCAAATGTTAATTGATATATTTGATTATTTAAAAAAATAGTCATAATTAAAGCCAATGTGGAAGTAAGAAAGTATATTTTAGTTTTTACTGAAAACAGGATAAAATTGACATTTTTATCAAAACGACAGGACAGTCGGAAAAATATATTTTAAACCTTATATTCTGGATGCCTATCCATTTTTCGTAGGGTGACCATACGTACCGTTTTGAACGGGACTGATGATAAACAGGTAGTCCCGTTCAAAACGGTACGATTGGTCATCCTACGAAAAATGGATAGGGATCCAAAATAAAGGTTTAAAATTGAATAATTGAGCGTATATCAGATTTTTTTGTTTTTATAATTCGTTATTCTACGATTATCGCGCTTGTTTTCTATGGGTCTGGTCATAGGCACTATTCCGCCGTATTCTATTGAAACGGAGTGGTTCGTAGCCCATTTTGCCACAAAGTTGTACGTCTCGTCCCTAGAAGCTCGCTTAGTACGTTAATAACAATTTAATCATGAAATGAGATCAAATACCCAAATTTTATACCGAAAACTGTTCCTTACATACACAAATATATAGAGACTTTTCTTTTTATTCCTAACGGATGTGTAAATTTATTGACAACATTTAATGTCGTCTGTTATTCAGGTCGCAACACTACATTCTGTGCTTGACATGTTTACCGATACCACTTGATACCAAATACATAAAACAGACCGGCCGAGTCCCATTGAAAGAGGGAGAAAAAATAGATGTCAATAATTTCTCATTCATCGTTTTTGCCTGTTTTACTGTTTGACAGATGTTGCAGATTATACTTCCTTTTTCTATGTAGGTATATTACAGGCATCATTTATCTATCTCTATGTATTTGTGTAGGGAGTGAATATATATTTCTGATTATTATTCTGAAAACTGTTCAGCGGAAATAATAATAAATACCTGACAGGTTGATTGCCGATGATTTGTTGTAATTTCACAAAGAAATGTTTATATTTCACTCATTCAAAAACACATTAACCTGTCAGATAAACAGATGTGTTAGAATATTATTGATACATTAAATGCTCAGTCCTACTCATCCCATAATACTTTGAGAAATCGATTGGGGGAACGTCAAAAAAGAGTCAATAATAGGGAAGCGAATTTATAATAGATTTGTAATTTCCTACAGTGATATAATGCATTTTAACAGAAATTTTGAAGAGTGTGACAACTTCTGGGCCTCTTCTTGTACGAGGGAATATAAGAAAATTCTTGCAATCAACTGGAAGGCAACTATTTTGGACAACTTGTATACCACTGCGGAGTTAGTCCTTCTCTACATAGTCGCCAATGCTTAGTGACACACCTCTGCCAGAGGTCTTTCACCTTTCGTAATTGAAACCACTGTTCCACTCCACAAATGGCGTCATCCTGAGCGTCTAATTAGCGTCATTTGAGTGGAAGCTTTATTTCCGGAAACCAGAAGTCACCCGGTGCTAAGTCTCGGGAGTGTGGAAGGTGGGGAAAAATTCAAACTCAACTTCAAACTGATGAACTGTCAGCAAGAGTTGGTGCATTGCTCCCCAACAGCAGAATTCCTTTTGTAAATTTTCTTCGCAGTTTTACCTTCAATTTATCCTGTAACCGAGCTAGAAGATCACAATAAGTTGCTAATGATGATTTGATCCTGTGGCAGATACTCAATTACGACGACTCTCTTACAGTCAAGCTAAACTTTTCTGGCGTAGCCCATCCTTAACCAAGCTGCGTCACATTGGTTAAATCTGGAAACTTTTCGATTAGTAAAGGAATCGAAGACATTCTTTTCCCAGACTATTCCTTGAAATTTTGTCTGTGTTTGGGTATTTGTTGGAAATTGCGTATACCTATTCATTGTATATCCTTCATTGTACTCTCTAACTATAATGACAATTCAGTAAATTGTACCAGAGACATGTTTTACTAGCATGTTGATAAACCGAATATATATATATATATTTTTTTTTTGTTTGAAATATCTGAGAATAATAATTAAACTTAAACCATCATTTTTTTAAGTAATATATTGAAAACTAAAATATCAGAAAACTCGTTCAAAATTATTTTCTGCGACTTGACTACATTGTAAAAACTGTACCTCTGAACTGGAAGTACAAAATTAGGATTTTGCACTCCCAGTTTTTGAGAGGCAGTGGCGAACCCAGGTTTGGATTTAGAGGGGCGGTTCTTTGCCTTTCAGTTCTTGGTAGGGAACAGATTAATAGAAACAAAAACGAAGGTAAAATATGGATCTCTGGGTCCGTCACTGATTCTACAAAATTGGGAGTACATTATACTACCTATTTCAGAGGCAGTGACGGACCCAGAGATTCATATTTTGCCTTCGTTTTTGTTTCTGTTAATCTGTCAGCAAGAACTGGGAAGCAAAGAACCGCTTATCTAAACCCAACCTTGGTGTAGCCACTGCCTCTCAAAAATTGGGAGTGCAAAATCCCAATTTTATATTCTCAATTCACAGGTACAGTTGTTACAGTGTAGCCATACACACTGTTCTCTTTAAAATTGTTTCAAATAGTTATTTACAAAAGCAATGACGTTCTGTTTTTTCTTCCTATTTTGCAGGTAAGTGTCAAACCTGAAAATTCTTTGGACGTTGTATGCTGTTGGAGAGTGAGTATTCGTTTAACATATGGATAAGGAATTATGTTATTTCATTGTCGTATTGCCTAAGTTCGATACATGAAATCAGGGTTTGTTCAGCACTTTACAACAACTTATAAAGTCTAGTTCTGAGTACTGTAGCCGCGAGGGAGGAGTCGTAACGTGATTATGGGTGGAAACTGGAAAGACACTTTCAATAGTCAATGCGAAGTAGCCAGTGGCTCTCGATAATTCCTTGTGCACTTCCCACTTCACTCCACACGCTAGCCAAGATCCCTCACAGAGGTCTACAGAACTCGGAACTGCACTTATACTACTAGTATTGTTGTGTAGTGGGAGTCGAAATATGCTAATTATTGAGAATGACATCTAAGTTAAAGTTCTTTATATTTATATATGGCAACGATGCTTCAAGTTTCATTAGTTAAATTATAATTTCAAAACTAATTATTTTGCGGAAGGATATGCTGTTATAAGCATATGAATTTAGCCCCACAGCGTGCTGAAAATGAAGATGTTAAGAGTCATTCCACATCAAATCATCCACAAGAAAGTGAAAACGTCACCACACCATTTGAGATTGTGATGAAACTTGGTATGGTTATAGAATTTCTGACGTTGAGGCCAAAAATGTAAATTGTACTGAAATCGGTTGGTGGGGTTCAAAATTATGGCAAAAATTGGCCCAAACGTGCGCGCGACACCATATGAAAATAATAATAGTAATAAAAAAGAGGAAACAGTATAACTTTCATCGTATTCGTCCTAGAGACTTCACTTTTGTTATATGGTATCCAGAATGAAATGAACTATCGTCTGGAGTGAAAACTATACACCACAGAGAAGCAGGCCAGCCGGTCCCACCTTTAATTATGACAAAAAATATTGTGAGATAACTTGTAACATGTACTATGCCAAAACTGTGATGAAGAAACAAGAAGTGGATAAAAAAATGTTTTCGTTAATACAGGGTGGGCCAAAATTCAGGTGACAGTCCCGTCACAGAAAAGGCTTTTGGGCTGGAGGTCCTCATTTGGCCACAAATGATGCTTGGGGGGTGAGGCAAGCGCAAAAACACAAGTGACCACAACGGCCGACATGTTGAAGTCTGCCATATTGAATGTCACTTATTTTTTTTTTTTTAATTGGAAGGTAAGCATGTGACACATGTTTTATTATCAGTCTTCTCTCACGAATTCAATGCCGCTATCCGTTTTGTCCTGTCACGAACTGTTGACTAATTATGGCTTGTTTTCTCCCTGTGCAGTAAGTAAGTAAAATGAATTTTATGGGCGGTAACAGCACTATGGCTTACGCCCGTCCCGATACGGGGGAAGCCCCTTATCTTTGTCACGTCTAAAAATAGCTGTTAACTAAAATAATAAAAGCATATAAAAGATGAAGATATAAGCTCTTCAGAAAAATAAAATGGTAGTAAAAACTAAAGATGTAAATGGTCTTTAGCATAAAAGGTAAAAATGTGAAGGCTGTAAATAGGCCTTCACAAAAATAAAATTATACTACATAAAACATAACAGCTATGTGACAATCATCTCAGAGAGACGGAGATAATCCTGTCTCACGGACATAACTAAAAACTCTCCGCAACATACCTGGTTCATCCCCTAACAATGACGCCATGTCATTGGGGATGTTATAACGTTGTCTGAGATGATTATATCCGGGACAATCTAAAAGGACGTGACGAATACTTAAAACCACATTGCAATTATGACAACGTGGTGGATCCAATCGTCGTAACAGATATCCGTGTGTTAGGCGACTGTGTCCTATACGTAGACGACATAAAAGGACTTCTTCAAGCCTACTATCTCGGCAAGATGATTTCCATGGAGCAACTGTTAACTTAATTTCTTTCAATTTATTCGCAGCTACGTCATCCCATCGTCGCTGCCATTCATTTCGTGTAATTTGCTTATAATATATCATCATGTCCTGAAATGGGACATGATGTATATCAATGTTAGCTCCTAAAGAGGCCTCACGAGCAGCTTCGTCTGCCAATTCATTGCCATGGATACCAACATGACTTGGTATCCACGAAAAGACAACCTCACCACCGCCAGAGCAGATGGCGTGTGTCTTACAGAGAATATCTTGCACGAGCGGATGTCTCGAATACATATTGTCGAGGCTTTGAACAACACTCTTCGAATCTGTACAAACAAGGATGCGGTTGAAACCATGAACAAGACTAAAATCCAAAGCCTTTAAAAGAGCATATAGCTCAGCAGTAAAAATACTGGCTTTGGGGTTAAGACAAAATTGACGGGCTTCCCCTTCTACAACAAACGCACATCCAACAGATTCATCTGTTTTGGATCCATCGGTAAAAACTGATACAAAACGTGGGTACTGACTCTGCAACGCAAGAAAACGTTGCTGGAATTCAATCATGGAGGTCTCCGATTTCTTAAGGGTTGACAAAGAAAGATCAATCCGTGGGCGGGCAAGTGTCCACGGCGGACGGAGACTAAAACGGACAGGACAGACAGTTGGGCGGTCTGCATTCAGATTCTCCAACAACTCTGCCGCTCGGATGCCAAGTGGTCGGGTAGCGTGACCACGGCGTTCATATAGGGCTCGTTGAACTGGGTATACCACAAAGGTATGTGCTGGGTTGCTTGCCAAAGATGATATCTTAGCAAGATAGCTCAGCACATAGTACATCCTATGAATCTCGAGCGGTGGTTCACCGGCATCAACACAAAGACTGGTCACAGGACTTGTGCGATACGCGCCAGTGGAGAGTCGAATTCCAGCATGATGGACACTATCCAGCGTATGTAACGCTGAAAAGCGTGCAGAGGAATAAGCGTGACAACCATAAGTAAGCTTGGATAAAATGAGTGCGCGATAGAGGCGCAACAATGTTGTACGATCAGTACCCCAAGTGGGATGACTTAAAACACGCAATAAATTCAGAGCTCTCGTACAGGAAATTTTAATTTGGCGAAGGTGACTACGCCAATTTAACTTGGTATCAAATAATAAACCGAGGTATCGTACCTCCTCGACGAACTGGAGTTGTCTGTCTCCAAGATAGAGATCTGGGTCAACGAAACAAGTTCGTTTACGGCAGAAGTGGACACAGACTGTCTTCGTTGGTGAAAAACGAAAACCAGTCTGGTGTGACCAGTCAACAAGACGGTTAAGCGTCAACTGGATCTGCCGGGCTGCGAGGTTGATATTCGCTGACGTACAGACAATCGTCAAGTCGTCAACATATAAAAGACCTTGCACAGGGGGGCGAATACAAGACATAACACTATTCACTGCAATAGCGAACAGTGTTACGCTCAGCACACTCCCTTGAGGTACGCCATTCTCCTGTAAATAACGCTCTGAGAAACGATCACCAACACGCACACGAAAATAGCGATCGCTAATAAAATTTGTTATAAAATGGGCCATATGGCCCCTTATGCCCCAATCATGAAGCTGGCGTAGTATCCCATATCTCCAGGTGGTATCATAGGCCTTCTCTAAATCGAAGAACACAGTAAGAACGTGTTCATTCCGGAGAAATGCATTCTGAACAAGAGACTCTAACCGGACAAGATGGTCGACAGTTGATCGATATTGGCGAAACCCACACTGATCATTGGAAAGCAAGTTGTTATGCTCCAAGTACCACATAAGCCGTCGGTTTATCATTCTCTCAAATAGCTTGCATACGCAGCTAGTGAGAGCAATGGGCCGGTAACTGGTGGGATTTAGTTTATCTTTGTCAGGTTTCAGAATGGGAATGACAATAGCTTCTCGCCAACTACCAGGGAAGCTATCAGTCCTCCAGATCTGATTATACAGGTTAAGCAAGAAGACCTTTCCTTGGGAGGGAAGGTGTCGCAGCATTTCATAATGAATATCATCCAGTCCAGGGGATGTGTTTCTAACATCCCGCAAGGCAGTTTCAAGTTCCCACTCGGTGAAAGAGACATTATATGATTCGAAATTATTCGAGGGGAAGCGTAGAGGTATTATCTCTGCCAGTCGTTTAAGGTTGACAAAATTAGCACTATAGTGCTGGGAGCTGGATATTGCTGCGAAGGCTGCTCCAAGAAGATTAGCTATATCTTCTGGGTCAGTATGCAAGACATTGTTCTGCTTCAGAGCAGTCAATGGCTCGGAGCGACAGTTGCCTTGCAAACGTCTGACCCGTTCCCACACGTCTCGGATTGGCGTTTGTGAATTGATGGAAGATACGTATTCACGAAAAGATGTACGCCGAGTTTGTTTCATGAGACGTCGAATATAAGCTTGTGACTGTCGAACTGCATTCAAATTTGCCGCTGTAGGATATCGGTTGAACACACGTAGAGCGCGACTGCGCCGTCGCCGTGCTACTTCGAGTTCATCGTTCCACCAGGGAACAGAACGCCGACGTGGCGTTCGGCCAGACTGGGGAATGGAACATCTGGCAGCTCGCAAAATTTCACGGTTCAAGTACTCAACCGAATCATTCAGGGGCAAATCTCCTTGATTAATTAGTTGGACACGAGTGGCGTATTTAGTCCAGTCAGCACGCTTCAGGTGCCAATGCGGTAATTTGCGTGGTGCTTGATAAAGGTTTAAAAACTCTAAAATAACTGGGAAGTGGTCACTACCACATAGATCGTCATGTACACGCCATGCCAGCATGGGTGCAACAACTGCACTGCAGACAGACAGATCTATCGCGGAGTATGTGCCACTTCCGAAACTAAAATGCGTGTTAGCACCAGTATTTAATAAAACTAAGTTGGAAGCGTCAATAAACGATTCAACTATTCTACCGCGGACATCTGTACGGACACTACCCCAAATAACATTATAGGAATTAAAATCGCCAACTAAAATTATAGGTTGGGGTAACTGCTGCAAGAGATTCTGAAGGTCAAGGAGCGTAAAGTCTTGTTCCCTTGTGATATATAAATTCAGGATTGTAACATGCTGCTCAAGGTGGACGCGAGCAGCAACCGCCTGTAGGTTCGTAGCAATGTGGACAGGTGTTGAATACAGCGTATCAACTACACCAATTGCAACACCGCCACATGCGCGACCATCCGTGGGAAAATCTGTGCGATAGAGTGTATAATCCTTCAATATCACAGATTCAGTTGTTTTAAACTTGGTTTCCTGAAAGCAAACTATAACAGGGGAAAGATCTGATAACAAGACTTGCAGTTCTTCATAGTGGGAATGAAATCCGTTAAGATTCCATTGGAGCATAGCCATTGGGATGAAGATCAATAAAGGTTACCTTTTAAGCCGAGGTTTATTATATTTCCCTCCCCTTCCAACTACTGTATACTCCGAGTCCATCAGATCGTCCTCAATCATATCTGATTTGAGGGATGAACTCGGCGCATGAGGGACAGGTGGAGAATTTTGATGTGCCAGCTGAGTGGCAAGAACAGTGGTAAGACGTTTGATGCTCGTCGCTATTGGCGACATTCGTCCAGATCGTAAAATTTTACTGGCACGAACAGTAGAGACAGACCGTGGAGTCCTAGAAGACTGCACAGGAGACATGTCTCTCTCAGGATGCATCGGTGTAACCGGATACGTCTGTGAGGCTTGGCGATTTCGTGGTGATTTATCCGGTTGAGGTCTCTGTGTCTGAGTTGAGACATCAACTGTCTGGGTGGCAACCGAGACAGTTTTAACTTGTAGTCTAGCAGCTACAGTGGAAAACGCACCAGATGGAAGGGTGCGTTGAGACTCTCGTACTCGACGTTTTGCATCACCTGCAGATATTTTCTCAATAACCATCAGCTCGCGAATTCTTTTTTCCTCTTTAAATACCGTACAGTCACGCGACCAGGCCGTGTGATCACCCTTGCAATTAACACACTGAGGTTTCAGTGACGTGCAAGGATTCTCACCATGGCTACTGGTACCGCATATTGCACATACAGCAGAGGTCGCCTTACACGACGTGCTGGTGTGTCCATAGTGCTGGCATTTAAAACAGCGGAGCGGACTCGGTATATAAGGACGGACAGGTAAGCAATAGAATGCTGCCTTCACGTCCCTGGGAAGCTGTGGCATGGCAAACGTCACAATTAGCGAGCTCGTGGGTTGGAGTTCGCCACTCTTTCGAGTTTTAATTCGCCTAACATTAACGACACCTTGGCTAGCAAGTTCTTTCTTAATCTCCTCTTCAGGGACATCTTGCAAATCCCAACAAGAAATTACGCCCTGAGTAAAGTTCAGTTGACGGTGTGGTTCAACTTGAACTTCGAAGGGTCCTAAGGTCTTCATCTTTAGGAGATTAGTTGACTGTTTATTATTATCAGTCTCCACGAGCAAGGTGCCGTTGCGAAGCTTTTTAACATTCTTTAGCTCACCTGCAACATAATGAAGTTGCTTCTGTATAATGAAAGGGGATAACCCCTTCAAACCACCTGGATTCTCTGTTTCGTTCTTACCCTTAATTACAAGATATCGTGTGATAGTCGGTACGATACTTGTCTGTTCCTCTACTTCTATTTTTTCTGCTGTGTCACTGGTTGTTTCGGTAACTATATGCGCCTTCTTTCTATTATCTTCAGTGACTTTCTCTTCATTCTGTCTCTTTGGTTTCTTCTTTTCTGTGCGCGAAGGCGACTTATTAGGATGTGGTGGAGCCATGATGAATTTTAGCCGTAAATGTCCACACTTCTCCGTCTTCGTTCTGAGGAGCCAACGAGGCTGCCGGGTACTACCCTCATCACCCTTGTCAGCAAGCTGGAAATCGAGGCGAAGTCCAATGACTTGGCGTCGAAATCACTTGTACTCCCGACTGATGGATACTTGGGACACCCACTCCCCCGAGTGTTGGCGAGACCAAAGGTCCGAAGAGCTCCCCAATGGCGCACTTCCCAGTCTCAACGAGCTAGACCATCCAAGAATCTGCTGTTAAGAACTAGGCGCTATCCAATGGTTCCGCCCCCTTTCCTCGGGCCCCAGGGGCCAGCGTCAATGAAAATACATCCTGTCACATCCTTGGGCATTGCGTGGAGGCGCAAGTCGCAGCACAAGAGGAGATGAAATAATGAGTCATCAATGGATGAGAAATGAGGTGAATGTAAATGAAATCCTCTCGGCTGGTCCTCCTTTCAGGCAGCGTAGATGTTTAGCTGCGAGGGCTGATTGCAGCCAGCAAAAGCCAGCTGGACGATGGGGTCGCCAATTCCCTACGCCGTATACGAGCAGCGATGGTCTGCTGCTCGGGCTATGTGATGATGCATCACGTTGCGGCCCGTAGGCCTGCGATGAGGTCGCCAATCCCCTACGCTAGTGGGAAGTAAAAATTCTCAATAGAGAAGCACTTTGGCCCGGCTATTGGACTTCCCATAGGCAGCAACGATGTTAGCAGCTGCCAGGGCTGATTGCAGCCAGTAAAACTGACTGGGTCTCCCTGTGCATATCCTTACAACACATCTTCTTGATGACCACTCTGTGCCACATGTCTTTTCTGCTCCGCATGCACAGCCAGCAATGTGTCTGGCTAGTTAAGAGACATGCTTAGTAGAATTTGTAATAGGCGTCTTACGAGATATTTTTAGTGCTATGCTTAGGTGTTATCTACACAGCAGCTAGGAAACAACTAGAGATGTGTCTATGACCTGCTACCTGATTTAATTAAATTTATTTATAGTCTTTAGACAACTACAGGGATAGGTGAGTGAGTCGACTACAGGTGACCTAATTTCAAGGTATCATCCTGCCATTTGCCTGACACGACAAGAAAACACGGGAACACTTCAGGGACGATGATCGGCCATAGGTATCGAACTAGAGTTTTAAAGTTCGGGGGGAAAAACGGAAAATTTCGAAAAAAAAAAGGAAAAATTGTTTTTCTCACGAGGCAAAAAAACTGGTATTATTGAAGACCCCTCCCTCCTTTTTTATCACCAATATTCGCTAGTTACGATGATCTTCCACTTCTGTCGCTGCTAGAAAGTTTACTGTTGGTACTTATGGACAGAGAAATGCTACCGAATATCTTCATTTTCTAAGGAACTGTATATCTTTAATCGGAAAGAAAATTTTTAGAGCATTCTTCAGAAGTTTATGAACGGGTTGAAATACTTTTTGTCTCCTAGTTTTTCAGAAATAAATTATTAAAAAATAAATAAAATTATTTTGTTTTCTCCAAATTACAATATGTCTAACTTTGCAACCACTTACGCTAGAAAGACCAACTTTTTTTTTATTCCTTGTGAAGAAACGATTCTAATAATTTTAATTGCAATCATATCTGATTCACCAATAAAAACATAGTATTTTTACATAGCTATTCCAGTCCACCTGTTTAAGGTTTGACGAGGGTAAGCCAGCCGCGCCCCGCCCCTGTCTTCGCTTTTAGTCCTAGGGAAAAAAGAAGGGAGGGGACTGCACAAATCCCCTCTTTCAGCTTTTACAGCAGGTGCACACGCGAATGTAAACATGCTTTTTTTTAAAAACAGCACGTACCTGATCAATTTTATGTAGTGAATGTGAGATACGAGAATTTTGTAACAGTATAGCAATATCATATTTGGAATGGGGTGAAATTTGGAACAGTTGCAAGGTCTATTGTGTGCTTTCCTGAGAGAGACAGACAGACAGACAGACTGAGACTACTTTAATTTAGTTTAAAGTTATATGAAAACTCCCTTTATCTGATTTATACTGTACATAAAAAAATATCCTAACGTTACTCTTACTCTCACTAACGAACACCTTACTGTCTTTATCAATATTCATGTGCCTAATATAGGCTGCAGCCGCAACAGATGTATCTATAGAAAAGTTCTGCCTTTTTATTCTTGGAAAATCTGTGAGTAGAGGAGGTTGTAAACAGAAGTACTATTGCATGTCACAAGGCCTGAAACTTTGGAATAACCTATAACTTTGACCCTAAAACTGGCAGGTCCTTTCAAGTCACTTTGTATTCTCCATTTGTGCCCCTCCTAGATCTTAGTAACTACAAGCCTGACAGAGATGATTTATACACCGTTGGATTCGTCATGGTCTGCAATGGTGAGGAAAGCTATGAATGTGATTAAAACTGGCAGGTCCTTTCGAATCGCTAGTATTCTCCATTTGTGACCCTACTAGATCTCAGTAGCCACAAGTTCGACAGAGATAAACCATACACCGTTGGATTAGTCATGGACACCGGTGGGAAAATCTATGACTTTGACTAAAACTGGCAGGCCCCGGCATTCGCTTAGTAATCTCCATTTGTCCCTATGACTTTGAGAATTTTTTGGGGGATATGTTATAGTTCGAATTTATACGGGGGCGCTTTGGTTTTATATAATAAAACCATTACTTAGTCTTTTAGGTTATTAGGCTAGGAATTGTTAGGTTGCGATGTACCTTTGACTTCAGTGGATGAAAAATACAACTATTTTTAATTGAGTAAAATCTTTCACTACTCCTTCCCTGGAAGACAATTATGCAGAGAGAATGATTGATCTAAATTACTTCTGATAGCCAGCTGATAGACATAGACAAACATTCTAAATTGTGTCTTCGAATTAAAAAAAAAAAAAAAAAAAAAAAATCATTTACCAAAACTTTGCCATGGTTATTATTGGGAGAGAAATTAAACAGGCGTTGGGAAAAGGTAATTATTTCTTAAAGAATAAGAGTACAAAGTCAGGGAGGGACAAATGGCCCTATTAGCTATACTTAGTAGCTCCCATACATAACAACCCTTTATGCGTTGAAAAAAAAAAAACATCAGAAAGTAATGCGTCCCCCGAAAAAAATTCAATTCAATTATTACTGGCCTATTTTTACGACTAACTAACCACCAACGGAAAATTAACGAAGGTCCAACGTGACGAATAACGTGTGCACAGTTGGTAACATTTTATTTATTTATTGAACACACCAGGTTAGGTACCTAGTTCAGGTGTTCATTTTATATATATATATATACACGGTGTATGACATATATTTGGAGCTTTATGGGGACATTCTGTAAAAACAGTTACTTTATATAACAATCAAATTCACTCATATTTACATTAAATACGTCTATCTCGGGACAGGCTTTAAGAATACAATTATATAATAAGCACATTCTCCTAATAGGCGATGTATCTAATACATTGGTCCTTTAGGATTGGAGGGGAAAGACTGAATTATGAGTTCGAGTAACTCTTTGAGGGACCTGCAACCTTATTTGGGATAATTTTTCTGAGTTAATTTTACTATGTACTAGTTTATGTAGAAATGATAATAGAAAATTAACTCTTCTATTTTAACACATTCAGCGCGTAAGTAGGGAGAATAAAATTATCCAGCTTTGGGTCTTAGGTCACGCTGTCTGAATTGATGAAGTGCATAATTGACGTATTATTAGGGTTAAAGGGTTGACCCATAGTGTAGTGGCTAAAGCAGCGGATAAAAAATCACAACGTTGCAGATTCGAATCCACCCACAGATAAGTGAAAAAAATTTCAACTATAAATGAAGACGAGAGAGTAAAACACGTAATTGAATAAAGGCATGATGTAATCAAGGTCTAGTTTTTTCTAAAACTACTCGAAAAATATGCATAATTCCGTTTACTAAAATAGTAAATTTCCTCAGTATGTAACTTGGTACTATTTTGGTTGCATACAACTGAAAAATAACAGTTGGGCTAACGTTGGGCCACATGTACATGGGAATTACCATATAGTTTGCTCTACGTTGAACTTCGCTTTTAGGGCCGACATTATCGCCAACGCTATGGCCAACGGCCAATGGCCAAATAGTACGTAGGCCGAACAGTACTGAAAAACGTAAAAACATACAATCAGATTTTCATTAGTCTTAACAAGAATTTGTTATTTGGGATACACAGTATTTTGTATTATATTTGTTGTTACTAATAAACTTTGCAATATAATTACTATATGAACATTTCTATATTACTATTGAGTTGATCCTTTATAATGCGGCCCTCGCCCTCTTCCTGATTAGTCAATTTGGCCCGCTGCCAAAAACGTTTGGAGTCCCCTGGAGTAGAGTATAACGTTTTTTCGAATGATGATTCAATTAGCTGTGTAGAAAGATTGCTCGTTATTATCCACAGTAAATATTATTCTTTTTAATAATTCCTCTGGAATAAATAGCTACTGCTGAACTATGATGTATGCAGCAAACGCAAGTTTTCTGTAAGAAGAGAGATTATATTTTACAGCTGTAAATAACGCTGATTTTGTTAGGGATACAAATCTGCTTTATGTGATCAATAGTGCAAAAAATACAGAAGAGGTATAGAAAGAGTGAAGACAATAATACATGGCCAGGAAAGCGGAAATAATATATTGCATTTTGTTGTTTAGGTTTAGTACAATTAATGTTCTTACGTTATAAAATGTACAAAAAACTTTCAATTTACTTGAGGAATGCAATATATCTCATTAGCACCCTTGTACAGGAGAGAAAAGTTCTGTTCACTTTTGGCCCTTAGGCATCTTTGGCTCAGACCCAGAAAACTTACATAATGCTTCAAACCTTTGTTATAGTCAGTCCCATTGCGGAATTTTTTGAAATATGTTTTGAACATGAACTAACATTTTAACTAATTCATTGATCATAAAATGTTGTCTGGGACCCCGTAATAGTATTAAAAAAAAAAATCCAAATTATCACGAAAAATTAAAAAAAAAAGTTTTTTTCTGCTTTTTTTTTCGGCGTTCAATTTTTTCGTTTTTTAATACACTATATCGAACCATGATCTACCGAATGCAGGTATATGTTTGAATTGCTGTCCTAGAATATCTACTTTCGCGTCTTCACATGTGTTTCTATGTGCAGGTTGGCATAACGATTTTTTTTTAATTATTATTTTAATACATTAAGATGTTACCTACCGCGACAACAGAAGTGCGAAGTTTCATCAAAATCTGAGGTGGTGTGGTGGCATGTCAGGGATGATCTGACATGGAATGATGCGTTACTAATAAATAGCGTAATATGTCACAATTCAACCGAAGATCTATTGTTTCTAAAATCAGTGCTTAGTTTAATGTTTTATAAAAGAAAATAATACAATTCTGTCTAAATTAGTGATTCTTCATAGTTTTGTATGAAATTTTGCATTTTTAAAATTTTATTTTGCATGTGAATTTTATACAGATCGTATTGGAGCAGTACTGTTTTTCGAATATGTCTTAGGCAAACCCACGGCGATATATCATAGAGTAAGGTGTAGAGATGCTTGCTTACCCGCTAACATCCATTGTCAAAAATTAAAGAACTTTGCATTGTATGTCGATAAAGTAAAGCTTGTTTCAGTTGGGAATTCATTTGTTGTGATGGCGCTAGTATCACCAAAACAGTCTCTTTACAGGGACAACTCGTTGTTGGAAGCAATGTTTCCAATGCAGAATATGATTCGAACACTATATAAGGTCTTTATGAAAGAAAGTGTAAGGGTAGGACGAGTTACCTTTTAGTTGATTTTCTATTAAAGAAAGGAATGTGCAAGAGACTATTTTTCGTATTTTAATGGAAGAGGTATGACGCAACGTAAGTTAGACATTGGTCTCATTGGTTTTCGAAGGGTAGTGAGAAGCCTATATCTAATATAACATATTGTGTCGCACATAAATAAAAGCTATTCTTACAAAGAGCCTGATATTCCTAGCCATTCGAATTTGAATTTTTTAAAAGCCTTTAGGCTCAATGGATTATGAGAGTGAATTGGTGGAATGAAGAAAGTGGGAGAAAACTGGAGAATCCCGAGAAAACCCACGCACACAGAATTTGTCTACCACAAAGTCCACATAATACGATCCGGGATTTAACCGAGGACCCCACCACGCTCCAGAGCTGAACGCTCTAGCACTGAGTTACCTCCTAGCCCTTCGAATTTCCAGGCGACGTCAATAGTTTCTTTATACTTTTTCTATTTCAGTTTTTTATTTGAACAATTTTTAATCAAATGAAGGAAGTGTGTGTCGGTATACTGTTTCGGTACGGTAGGAAAAAAACAAAAAAGTTGGCGGAAAAGGGGGATAGAACCTTAGTTGTCTTGGTGGAAGCCTATTTATTGCTTTAACTGGCCAACGAAGAACAGTAATTCTGTCACTTTCCTCGCTAAGTTTTGAAGTTTCATGGAAAAATGAATGAGACGAAGCTGATTGAGGACATATACCACCACAAAAATTAGTATCCAAAAAGTGTTCAAGTGAACCTACAGTAGAATCGCATTAATCCGTCACCTTTGGAACTGAGGACATTGTCTTAACGTAAGAAAAGTCGGATTATCAGAGGAGCAAAAATATTTAATATATTACAGTAAAGTGCAAATAAATCCTTTTGATAATTAAGAAAAAATAGGAAAAATACAAAAAAAAAACTGTTCACCTTGTCAAAATTCACTGCTTTAGCAATGAATAGTACAAAAGCACGACAGCGCACTATTTAAGTGTCACGCTAACTGATTCAACAATATACGTAGTGTTTCAAAGACAAGTGCAGAAATCCGTCATATTTCCTATACCTCTGTCAATAGTCGGATTACCGCGACTATGAGTGGAGCCATTGGAGGTCGGATTACCCCTGTTCTACTGTATAAAACAAAGTGCGTTGGGAGCGTGTAAATCTAATCTTTAGAAACGCATGATCCACTACCCCCTCCCACGCTTCTTTTATACATTACTTGCACTTTCCAGATCATGAAACTATGAGAATTTCAGTAGTAATTAATTTATTATTGTTGCATGTTTAAATAAAATAAATATAAAAATAAAGAGTAGAAGAAATCAAGAGTTCGTACCGAAGAAACAAAAGATACGCAGCTGACTGGATTGCAGCTGA
>JAGDQP010001800.1:0-31546 GCA_022664845.1 Lepisma saccharinum | reverse complement strand
GAGCGAACAGCTGAATGAGAAGATGGATCATCAGAGCGAACAGCTGAGCGAGAAGATGGATCATCAGAGCGAACAGCTGAGCGAGAAGATGGATCATCAGAGCGAACAGCTGAATGAGAAGATGGATCATCAGAGCGAACAGCTGAGCGAGAAGATGGCTTCCTAGTTAGAGGAAAGTAGGGAGGAAATGAAACAGCTGAATGAGATGATGGATCATCAGAGCAAATGGCTGAGTGAGCAGGTTGTTCTTCAGAGTAAGCAGATGAAAGAGGAAGTGACAACATCTGAGTGAGAAGATAGCGCGCCAGTTAGGAGACACACAAGACGCATTGGAGTCCCGTATAGAATAGCTGGACGAAGGAGTTAAATGCCAGTTGGATGGGCAGCGTGAAGAGATGCAAAAATTAGAACGAAGGGTGGAAGAGATCAAGTCGCGAGTGGACGAGATCAGTAAGAGATGCGAATAATCTACTACAACTCTGAAAGCAGACATGGTAAGAATTTTCGACCAAGTCCAGAAATGAAAGGAGACTGTCGGCGGCAACTTGAAGGAAGTTCATGAGGACTTAACAGAATTCAGGCGAAACAACTCGCCACCCAAGTCAAAGGAACGGAGGTAGAAGTACTTGCCACTATGAATCATTCTGAGATACAAGATGTAGCTAAAGAAGTCCAAGGAGGGGCAACCCATATGAAGTGGTCCAGAGCAGGTTGCTCGACCATCTCCGAAAATTATAGAAACTGGAGTGTGATGAACCTTCTGTACAAGAAGGTCAATAACACCATTTAATTATTCTGATGTACAATTGTTCCTGATTGGCGGCCATCTTTGTTGTCGGCGAAGTGCCATTTTATGTATTTGCAAGCGTGTATGAAAACTACATTTACGCAGGACATACTAAACAGAGGAACACGAAACAAAGACTAATGTTTACAGGAGAGACTGGGGTACACTGAGAATATATACTATTGTCCCTAAGTAAGTATTCAGGATTGCAAACTAATACATGAAATCACCAGAAAAAGTACAGGAAATTGCACATTTATAGAGGCTGTAGTTTGGAATGGCATAAAGTTGGGAGTTCATATTTTTTGTTGTGAATACTATTGCATGTACTGATTGTGCAGACACATCCACAGCTATGATACTGCTATGTCCGTAGAGTTATGGAGCCCGAAGTTTGGAGTTTGTAATTTTTACGTCATGTATGGGGCTTAATATCTCAGGAGGGCAAAGTGCTAAAAATTGCTGCTTAGAACACAAAGTAGTTCTGTCTGGTAATAAACTATTGCAAAAAAAAAAAAAAAAAAAAATCATGACTGATATTACATGGAGAAAAGAGTTAGGGGTGCCCAACCCGTTCGTGTGTAAAACTAACTTTCCTATTTGTGTAACTGATGAAAGCGATTCAGTTAACTGATCAAAACTGATGAAATATCATATTTTTTCTGATGGTGCGTCCAGCCAGTACAAAAACAAGAACTTTATCAATCTGTGTCATCATCAAGCTGACTTTGAGCTCGAAGCTGAATGGCATTTCTTTGCCTCGTCACACGGTAAAACTGCATGTGATGGTGTTGGTGGTGTGACAAAGAGAGAAGTTGCAAGAGCTAGTTTACAGAGGCCTGTTACTGATCAGATCCTTACACCTTATGATATGTTTGTTTTGTTCATAAAATATCAAAGGGATCAAGTATTTCTTTGTCCACACTGAAGTCGTGTCTCAACATGCAGATGAACTGAAAGAGCGATTAGATAGCTGCCAGTCCATTCCAGACCCAAGAAGATTCCATCGTTTTACTCCCATTTCTGAACATACCTTACGATGTTATGTTACATCTACAAGTGAAGAATTTCAGGACTTTCATGTGGCAAAATGTATGCCACTAACACTGAGGTGAAAGGACAGCATTGCTTGTATCTATGGTGACCAATGGTGGATTGCGGAAGTTGATGACAACAGTACCGAGAACAGGGATGTGCATGTAGTGTTTTATCATCCACCACGACCAAGAACATCATTTCAGAAAGGGAAAGTGACACTGCTTAGGTTCCTGTGAAGAATGTACTTCGTAGGATTTTTCCGCTGGAACTGACAAGAGCCACAGGCCACTCTCATACCATTTCAGTGAAATTGTGTGAACTATCACGGCTGTTTTCAGCATCCTTAGGAAGCGGTACGCAACAAGGAAACACTGTATTTACCTGATTTTGTACTGCTTTGTTGCTCAGTACCATCACAGCATAAACATGCTCTACGGCATATGTGCATTACAAGTTTTCTATAATAAAATCTGAATACCATAGTCACGCACGTGCTTTCTTCGAGTATTTACCATGTCCTAACTTTCTTCTCCATGTAATATGTCATGATTGTTTTTTTTTGCCATAGTTTATTAACATACAGAACTACTTTGTGGCCTATGCATCAATTTTTAGCCCTTTGTCCTCCTGATATTAAGCCCCCATACATGGCGTAAAAATTACAAACTCCAAACTTCGGACCCCCATAACTCTACGGACACAGCAGTATCATAGCTGTGGATATGTCTGCACAATCAGTACATGCAATAGTATTCACAACAAAAATTATGAACTCCCAACTTTATGCCATTCCAAACTACAGCCCCTTTAAAAGTGCAATTTTCTGTACTTTTTCTGGTGATTTCATGTATTAGTTTGCAACCCTGAATATTTACTTAGGGGCAATAGTATATATTCTCAGTATACCCCAGTCTCTCCTGTAAACATTAGTCTTTGTTTCGTGTTCCTCTGATTAGTATGTCCTGCGCAAATGTAGTTTTCGTACACGCTTGCAAATGCATAAAATGGCAACCCGCCGACAACAAAGATGGCCGCCATTCAGGAACAATTGTACATCAGAATAATTAAATGGTGTTATTGACCTTCTCATACACAAGGTTCATCACACAAATTTCTATAATTTTCGGAAATGGTCGATCAACCAACTTCACCATCTCTGGACCACTTCATATGGAATGTCGCAGGAGCAGTAAAGGAGACTAGAGAAGAAACCAGTGTCCTTCTGTCGGTCAGCCTGGATGAGATAGAATCTATTCAAAGAAGTGTTTCCACAATCAGAAATGGCTGTACTTACGGAAACACTAATGAACTTGAACAGTGACCCTACCCATCATTACGAATCCAGCCGGGGAATGTCGTACGAAGATTATCGATTACTGGTTACCTACGTTTGCCCAGGACAACCTGCGCAGAGGTAGAAAATGGAATCTTCATGGAAATAGGCAACACCACTCACGACTGAGAAGGAAAGAAGCTGTTGTCGGAAGATGAGAGTGGGTTCTCTGATTGGACTAGTGCATCCAGTCAAGAAGGAGCTAAACCACCAAGACGCAAGGAGTCTTACAGACGGTGAAAGGGCAACAGAATTCATCGCAGGTGCTATGACGAAGATGGAGAGACGTAGAATGCCCATATAGACACACGACTCAGGATTCGCCTCTCTCAACTCAAATCCTTCACAAGCTATCCTTCGACTCACGGAGAGATGACGGCACGAACATTCCTTACTCAGTTTGAAAGAGAAGCCGATTTGGTTGGATTAAGCCCAGATAGGTTTTTGGAAATCCATTTGTTCTAAAGAATCTAGTTCTTTCCTGGTATCAGTCACACACATCGCTTTGATTCATATCGGCCGTTTCGACGGTTGTTCTTAAGCCATTACCAGTCAGACGAATTCACTTATGCTAGGTTGACGAGGCTAAGGACCATCCCGTTTAATCATAAGATTGATGGCGAAGTGGAGCAATTTGTGACATCAAGATTCAGTCAAATCCGAGACTTAGATTCATCGAGCAGTGATGTCCAGATTGGCAATTCGCTGATCCCGCTTTTGCCCATAGCGTTCCAGACAGAGCTGGTGACGGTCAGGAACATGACTTTTCCGGACATGCTAGAATCCATATGAAGCCTGGAATTTATCCATGACACCTTCGAGTCCAAAAAAGGTACCCATGAAAAGTAAAGGTGAAAAATGTCATCCTGACAGGAAAAATCGAGGGAAAGAAGTGGACGTTAATGAGGTAGATGTTAAGGAAGAATCTACCATGACTGAATCGCAGAGGAATGACGCCTTCCGAAGCAAGACATACAAACAGAACTGAAGTTAACAAGAAGTCCTTTAAGAGTCGACGATAGTGGACGATACCCATCGAAGGACCGAACTGAACATGATAAACGGACGTCTTACAATTCGGGAACTGAGAAATCCACTGCAACGACCAGAGTCGCTAAAGGAACTTCGGATCGTACTAGTCAACCTGTAGCAAAACACTAGATGACCCACGTCTCCCGGGGGTCGGTGAGAGGAACATTCTGACCCGCATTTCGTGAATGAGAACACCTGGGAGGAGTCTAATGTTTTGCTTAGGGTCATAAGAAGGAAAGATCATGTGAATAAAAAAAAATGAAGCGAATTGCACTTGAAAGAAATGAGAAGCGAGGAAGACGAATGGTACAAGCAAGCTCGAGAACCAACGAAGATGAGCTTACGTGGAACATAAGCGAGTGACCAGTGTGAGAAAAGAAAAGGAAGAAGCCTTATGTGATACCTGGAATTGGGATAGACTTCTTGCAAGCTTTGATAAAATATTTTCTATCGAGAAGACTAAGTGATTCAAGCTATTTCAGATTTTCAGTGGTGACATATATTACATCGACCTTGAGAATGGTAAAGCATAGAAGGTAGAGAAGTATTGTGATAAAAGGGTCTGTTCGGATAAAGAGAATCCGTGCCCATTGATCGACGAGAATCGTTTGAAGTCACCTGGGTGGTGATGACCGTTTTGCTTTTCGGTTTCTACGTAGCACGCGTAGTTCTTTTCTATGAACATGATGGTGGAATGTATTCTAGAAATGTGAGTGTATGACTACGTGGTCTCTGTGTGTGTTTTAGAGAACAATAATGTCATATGTATTGTGAAAACCTTCGTCGGTGATGTTGCGACGAAGAACTGGTACAAGCCTGCACTACATACTAGACTATAGCCATATGTACAATGTTGAACATATGTGTATAGCCACTGTAAATATGTAAATAGTTGTGTGTTTCGAAGTGTGATGCTTGAAAAATTTGTGTGCAAAGGAGTAGGAGTGATTACCGTGTGTTGTATATGTGAGGATTTTCCAATGACCTCGCTTGATGCGTAACTCAAACCATACCTTGCTATTGATATGCATTTGTTATGTATTCGTGTGTACGAACATATGTTATTCCTCAATGTGTATTTGTAAATGTACCATGCCAAGGGTTCGGAGCCATATATAACAATGCCATATAAATAGCCCATTTATAGTCATAAATTCACCATATGTATTGTATAACTAAAAATAGCCCAAATGATGGCGCACATGTAAGCCAATTTTGGTAATTAATTGTTTTCTCTATGTATTTAAAAAAAACTTTTAACATTAATTAACTATAATTCTAGAAAGAATAATATTTTAAATTTTTCATTAATAACTAACATTTGCTTTTATTAATATTTGATGGACAAAATCAGTAGCCATCGAAGTTCGTTGTATACTTCTATATAAACCGAACGACGACAGGCATCTGGCCGTTAGACCATAAGGTCGTATGTTAAAAACGTGAAATAGTATTTTTTTTTCTTTTGTAACAATAAAGCAAGCATCTATATGAATCACGTTATTTTTATAAACATTCTTTCTTCAGCTTCGTATGATCACGCGAGCGACTGATCCTCATACGAGGAGTAGAACTTGCAGCGTTGAATTGCAGTGCGGGCATTATTCCCTTGTCCCCCCCCCCCTTTCTTACAAATTAACTGTAGGCGACTGTTACTCACTTAGATGCACGGAATCTACACTCCTGAACGTCATACAACCTTTCCACGATCTGTGGGCGGCGGCGAACATATCTCTTCGGAGGTCTAGAACCAGTAGCTCATACTACCTTTCCGCAATCTGTGGGCCGCGGGCGACCGATCTCCGGAGGCTCAGAACCAGTACCTCATATACCTTGGGCCCTTTCTTGAGGGATAACCTCCCTGGGCGACTGTTTTTCTTCGAAAGGAACGGAACTCAGAGAACGTGGTTTCTTACCCTGGCAGCCCCATCACTTTTCCTTATCCCCAGTGTGTCTTGGATGCCCACTGCGGTACGGAGGATAAAAGCCGAACAGGACTGTTACATTAGGGAGAAAAACAGAAAGTAGCACCTACATCAAATTTGGTAGTTTTGGAATATATTGCAAATAATGCTTTATAGCAGCGTTTCTAAACCTTTTTCATGCCACGACCTCGTTTTACCATGCCTTCGGCCCAGCGACCCCTAAAAGTAATTTTCTTGTTTGTAATAAGCGTTTTCAAGATATTTTCATTAAAATTTCTACAGTTGCTTACAAGACCCTGAAGTTTTGACTCTGAAAATAATTTTCCTTATCTAAATTTTAATCCCTTTTACGGGGATTCAAACTCAAAAGTGAACCTCGCTTATGGGAAAATCAACGTTAATTCAGAGGATCACTTTTCCTTGTCTAATTTGATTAATTAGTTCCAAGAAATTAAGTCAGACGCTGATTTCTGTCTATAAAATATTGTAGCATCTCTCGATCTACTTAACTTTTTGGTTTTAACTCCTAAAAAGGAGTAGGGGGTGGTTAAATTTTATTTTGAAAAAATATTTTCACTGTCAAAAGTAGGTTTTGTAAGCAATTGTAGAAAATGTCATGGAATACCTCGAAAACTTTCGCTTTTCCCGGTCTGTTTCTGAGATACAGGAATTAATAAAGAGTCTGTACATTAAAAACGTGGTATTTTGGACAAGGATGAGTACCTAACTTTTTGACGGAAAGTGACTTGAGAAATTGTATCACAAAAATTGAACCGGATATTTTGAAACTGGTTAAATCAAAACAGGCCCATATTTCGCGCCAACCTGGTAAACTTGTGCAATTTTTCGTAACATTTTAAATCTTTTTCTCCTTTTTCTATTTTGTGTAATATTTGCTTTTCATTTCAAAATATGGACAGTTGATTCGCTGTATTTGGTAATAAATATCCTAATTATATTATAAAAAAGCTATTCAACAAATTACATTACCTTTATAAAAACAAGTAAAATAAAGTACCTTCTTAGAACTTTATTGGTTTTAGTCTACAAAATCCTAGTTAAATTTATGTTTTCAACTCGTCTCGCGACCCCCTTCAACATAACCCACGACCCCCACATTGAGAAAGCATGCTTTATAGTGTCTGCATATATACGTTACACGTTAAACTGAAACGGGAATGAACTGTTACTGCTACTTACAAGCACATAGTTTTATTTATTTAAAGATTTCCTGATACAACCCGATTTCAGCAATTTTATACCGGGCATTAGCCATTTTACACCGGCATCGAACCTGGGTCCTTCCAATTACAAGACGAGTACCTCTTCCTGATATTACAGTGCAGAGCACTTTGCATTTTCTGTTTTTCAAATAGAAAGGAATTTCGATTGTCAGTTTAAGAAAGTTTTATAACGCGAAAAACTTCTTTCTTCATCACACGATGTTATCCCCACAAATTTGAACTTCGATAAACAATTAGTTTTAAAAATGCAACGACAAGGATTTGTTTGTATATATTAAAATTACAATAGAAATTTAAATATGTATGCTGAAGTTTAAACGTAGAAAATACAACAAATTACGGAAATCATTAAATTCAGTCAGTATAGTTTTAAAATTAATACATTTACTTTAAACAATTGGCAAAATATGTATGCGGGGAGAAAATGTACTAAAATATGTATTTGTGTAAAATGTGCCAAAATATGTTTTAAAAAAAGTGAGAGCAAGCAACCCAAAACTGATCACAATCACTCAGTTTCCCCACGTATGAATACATTTCAACAATAAGAAATAATCTTAAATAAATAATTATCGGACCGCATTTATTATAAATGATGCACAAGAATGTCCCGTTATTTATGCAATCTCACTTTCGAAAACTCCACCAGATAATACATATTTCACACTGCTACAAATGTTCAAAGGTTAACCTGCCCCCACTTCTGACCAAGATGGGAGAAATATCAACATCCAATTACCATAGTTATCTTCAGTATCTACACTGCAAAAAATAGCTGTGTTAATTCAACACAATGCGGTGTCCCAGCGTGACTACCACTTTTGTGTGTTAACCCAACATACGGTGTTGATTTCGTTACTGTGAAAAAAGTTACGGTTGCAATGATATTTGAACACGAGTTGCTCTGTTAGAAGTCGAGCGTCTTACCGACTTGGCTAAATCGTCAGACAGAAAAGGCACTAGATGCGAACGATATTTAATGAACAACATTTGAATTAAACGACTACACTATAGATTTAAACAATGTATGGGATCAAATATATGTTGCTGAACCCCCGAAACAAACTATGTTACTTGCACGACTAATCCCATGGTTTAATCACTTCCTATTTGTCAATTGGGAACCAGAATTCCCATTCATTGAGAATATTCTATTTCTGTGAAAGCAAGCAAGATGGCGACAGCCAAACACTTGAGCAGAATTACTGCTTTCTTGTTATAACAATATGTCAAATGCTGCGCTTGCTTTCATAGAAATGGAACACATTCTCAATAAATGGGGATTGTGATCCCTAATTGACCAAAAACTGACTAAATCATGGCGTAAGTCGTGAGAGTAATTTTGTTTGCGTTTGGGGTTCAGCAATATTTTTTTTTATCCTCTATATTGTTTCAATCGAGTGCTCTTTCCGTCTGATGATTTAGCGAAGTCGGTAAGACGCTCGACCTCTAACTGAACAACCCATGTTCAAATCTAGCTGCAGACGTAACTTTTTTTCTCCCAGTACAGAAATCAGCACCGTGTGTTGTGTTAACACACAAAAGTGGTAGTCACGCTGCGACACCGCATTGTGTTGAATTAACACAGTTATTTTCTACTGTGTAACAAAGTTTAGCATATATCGTACACCAGAAATGCTAGACAAAATTTCGAAGCTCTGAAAATAAACTTTTCGTTGTAAACAATTAAGAAACTATTGTTAAGTTTATGTTTAACAACTACTGTAACTTAAGTATTTCGTTTCTTAAGTTCAAGTTAGTTTTTTTTTGTGTTTGTGTTTCCCGTAAAGTTAGTAGAGAAGTATGCAAGTTTGTACAGTGCATTAAGCTTGTCAGCCAAGCGAAGAACTTTTTTTTTTCTTAAGATCTACTTTTTGTGTTTTTATTCACATACTTAAAACCACTTTCTGCTTTTGAAGTTGGATTTATTCGCAATCTTTCTTTGGTAATATTTTCAGAACGCTCAATATATTTTAATTTGATTGTTTATAACTTCGTTATTTGTTTCCTGATTAATAAAAAATGGCATAAATGAAAAGCTAAGAGCAAGGACTGTTTCTCTTTACCCAGTATTACTTTACAGGTCCATCCATAGAGAATAGAAGGGGCGTTCCTATTTCCCCTAACCTCTGAGGTAAAAGGGAACATCCGAGGTTTGGTTAAAAAAAAAATAGTTCCAGAACAACCACCGAAAGGTTTAAGGAAAAATCATTTACTGCTATAGATAGTCAATAAACAAAGCTTTGTAGTGATTATTGATTCTCAGTGATAGTGATATATATTTCGTGGGGCAAATAGTAAATGTTTACAGTTGCTTAAATTGGAGTTCGCAAAAAGTGTTCCTCGTTACCCCAATCTCCTTTATGCATTCAGATTATAATTTTCACAATGTACTCTAAGAAGAGCCAAATCAGGTATGTTTCTAAGTGTGCTATGTCAGTTGAAATAATGGGCATGTTAGACAGAACATGCTAACCTTGTAACTGGAAGATAAGGCATTTTTAAAGTCAATATTTGTCATTCTTTCACGTAAGTTTACAAACATGCAATTTTTATGTTTGTGTATTACTCTGCTATACAAATAGCGAATGCTATACAAGTAGCGAAAAAGAAAGAAATACTGACAAGTGTGATGAATCGAGATGTCGTAAACTATTTTTATTTAAATACCAACACAATTTGCGTTAAATCAAAAAGATATAAAATTTTCCTTTAAAGTAACATTTCAAAATTAAAATTGACAATAGAAGTATTCTCAGTTGCTAGATTAATGAGCCTTCCGTAAATGAATGTATCACGGTTACAAAAACAGCGCACGTCATGACAAGTGTTTTGTATTCGTGTATCATGCAAATAAAGTTACATGTAGTTGCGTATCATTGAATCATGATAAATAACTACACAGTAACTACTTCCCGCTGCTGTTACGTGAGTTCACGCTAAGTGATGAATAATGCTTCTCTTCTAGCTACATGGCATGCGGGCATTCTCCACTGCAATAAACACTTGTTAGCATCTCCGTACGTTCCAACAAGGTCATAAATGCTGTCATCTGCTTCCACAGCTGATGCAGCAAGTCCTGATACCAGACGAATAGTCTTATTCTTTCTCGCGGTGGGGTTTTTCTGTTTTCAAGCGAAATGGAATTAGTTATATTGAACACTAAAAACGTACTATAAGTATTGTCTGCATACCTCAAAATATTTACAGTCTAACAACAAAGAATATGGAAGAAATAATGTTACAGAACAGATATTTATACAATAACTATCTATCTGCTAAGAGAGTCTACACAACAAGAACTTTTTCGCCACCTTATGTATCTCGGCTCGAAAAATACCGAACACCAGGTCACTATGGCGGCAGGAAATACGAGGCTGGCGCCTAGTTTTTCTTCATGTTAGTATTCCTAATTTTTACTTGCCAGTAGTTCTGATTTTAATATGGTTGGATGGATGTTCATGGACATAAAACACACACTGCTGCTTTGTAACACTTCACTTATATTGCCTTCAATTGCTGTAATCTTCGAGACACAGTCTGTACTCTAACAAGAGAAGTATTTCAGTTCGAACAGGAATATTTTGATAGGACTTCCTATATATACACTGCAAAAAAATAGCTGTGTTAATTAAACACAATGCGGTGTCCCAGCGTGACTACCACTTTTTGCGTTTGAATTTATTTTAAGGCCTTTAGGCAACTATGGCTCAGGCCGTATGGATGATGATGGGATGAATTGGTGGAATGAAGAAAGTGGGAGGAAACGGGAGAACCCCGAGAAAACCCACGCACACGGTGTTTGTCCACCACAAAGTCCACATGGCATGGGCAGGAATCGATCCGACGACCCCTAGCACCAGAGGTGAGCGCTCTACCAATTGAGCCACCATGGCCCCACTTTTTGTGTGTTAAATCAACACAACACACGGTGTTGATTTCAGTACTAGGAGAAAAAAAAGTTACGGCTGCAGTGAGATTTGAACATGTGTTGCTCAGTTAGAAGTCGAACGTTTACCGTCAGACAGAAAAAGCACCAGATGCAAACGATATCTAGTGAACAACATTTGAATTAAACAACTACACTATAGATTGAAACAGTGTAGGGAATCAAATATATGTTGCTGAACCCCCAAAACAAACTAAGTTATTTGCACGACTTTTATCCCATGGTTTAATCACTTCCTATTTGTCAATTGGGAACCAGAATTCCCATTCATTGAGAATATTCGATTTCTATGAAAGCAAGCAAGATGGCGACAGCCAAACACTTGACCAGCATTACTGCTTTCTTATCGTAACGACACGTCAAATGCTGCTCTTGCTTTCATAGAAATGGAACATATTCTCAGTGAATGGGAATTCTGATCCCTAATTGACAGATGGAAAAGTGATTAAATCATGGCATAAGTCGTGAGAGTCACTTTGTTTGTGTTTGGGATTCAGGAACATTTTGTTTTTATCCTCTGTACTGTTTCAGTCTAGTGCTCTTTCCGTCTGACGATTTAGCGAAGTCGGTTAGGCGCTCGACTTCTAACTGAGCAACCCATGTTCAAATCTCGCTGTAGCTGTAACTTTTTTCCCACCACATTGTGTTGAATTAACACAGCTATTTTTACTATGTATATTCGTACCCCGATGCTGATAATGCCTGCAAAGTAATTCGACCGTGTAAGGCCGTGTTTTGTCCACTAGAGGGCGTTAAAGTTTGGAGCAAGGGGGACACAGCCATTGCAATGGCTCCCGCAGTTTCGGTTTGAACAGGCATTTATTACTCAAAATATATACATGAACATACCTGACAGTGCTGACAAAGAAAAGCCACTCCAGAGTGTAACAAATAGTTTGACAGGTCTAGGGCAGTATTTACTTGTCTTCACAAATGTAAGTGAGGGTTTTCCACAAAGTGAGTAAAACAGAAGGGAGAATTACAATAGGCACACAGGACAAAAGACACATCAGGGCAACCTTCAAAAGCACACTCCATAAATTATACTAATCTCACAAAAATCCTTAATTTCGGGGGTGGGGTCCGGACCCCCGGGACCCCCTTCAACGTACGTTCATATCCGTAACTGTCAGCAAGTTCAAGAGTGTAAAATAAAGTTACATTTGATACCGTATCCATGGAGTGAGATTTTGAAGGTTGCTCTGTGTGCAGTGGCGGTTTTTGTCAGTTTTGCCTTGTTGCGCAGCACCGTTATTCTTAAATTATTTATTTTTTATTTCAATCACTTTAAGAATATGTAATTCTATCTCCCGATGTTCAAAAAAGCCATATTTTCCTTTTAGGAAGAGAAAACAATACTTCACAAGTTCACAGTTGTCTACTTTTCCCGCAACTCTTTGAAAGACCAACTCGCTACAAAGATACTCTGCTGCATGTTCGAATGGATTTTCAAATAGCAATCTCCACAGGTATTGAGACGTTGCAAGGATCAAGGCACTCATGAGGTTTTCTACACTCCACTTCCTTGGATAGAATTTCATTCAAGAGATGAAAAAAGCTTTTCATTGCATCCGGAAGGTGGCACTCTTGCGGCGCGCATGACCTCCGCCCGCCCCTCCGAGTAGGGGGCAGAAATCGTCTCTCTCCCTCTCTCTCTATATATACATATATATATATATATATATATATATATATATACATACTACATTAAAGTTGGGCCGATACCAGAATTTCTCTATATTCGATCCTCGATACCTATACTTATTTTTGACCTTCGATACTAGATACTGTTTTCAACATCGTTCTACAGTGCAAATGATACATACTTAGTTAAAAGTAATTAAGTAATATATAAATTAGAGATAGGGTCGATACCAGAATTTTTCGATACTCGATACGGGTATTTATTTTTTACCTTCGGTACTTTGAGCTTTCTTCAACATTGTTCTACTCCACATAGTACACAAACATTTTAGTAATATGCTACGAATATCCCAAGGATATTCTACGATATTCTTGATATATGTATAGAATATTCTACGAATATCTGAATGTCCGGAATGAGCGCATATCCTAAGGATATTCCTAGGGACATTCAAAGTATATTCTACAAATATGTCGAGAACAATTTTTTTTTTTTTTAGATATTCTCAGAAAATTCCTGAGACTCCAATCCACAATATCCTTTTAATATTTTTAAAAAAATATCCTAAGAATGTCCTTATTCGATTCTAAATATTCTGGGAAATTGTACTCATATTGTGGATCTAAATCGGATTGGGATATCCTGTGGTATTTGGGACAATGCAAATGATACATACGTAATCAAAAGTAATATATACATATAATGTTTTCTATTATTTAACCGTTCTACCGTATTATCTGTCATCATCTTAAATACTTATAATAATTTTGTATAATTTTATCTTAAATATAATGTACCTCGGTTATAACTATTCGCAGGGATAGGCGCGAGTCTCTTTTCTAGCTTTTAGTCTTTTTCTTGAGCTTGTCTCTAAAAGTATCTTTTTTGAGGATTTCATCTCTGTCTCTCTCTCTCTCTCTCTCTCTCTTTTTTTTTTTTTTTTGGATGTTAGTATCTGCTAAGTTTTTTTTTGTACATTCACATTTTTTTCTATATCCAGTGATAAAAGTAACGAGTTTCAGAATGTAATTATTTCCTTTTCTGGTATCATCTTTTCTATATGTGTGGGTGGTTGGCGGCTCCGCAATAGGGTGGTTGAGTGGAGACCTTTCTGTGTTTCTTCATGTATCTTTCTACTTTCGTGGGACAAATCTCGGCTGAAGTGCTCTTCTATTTTTTCTATATTTCAATCATTAAACTTTATGGCGCCTAGCTTCAGCAAAACGCCCTGAAGTTTTTCCTGACGCAACAAAAGATCTTTACGTTTGGAAGTGTTACCATAGACATTGACAGCTGTATCCGAATAAATAGGTTCTTCATAAGGTATTTCAGAATTCACATTGCCCCGACTGCGAGATTCTTTCCCTTTACGCTTTACTTCAATCAGTGACAATTCATCGCTAGTTGTATCCCCTTCGCGAGAGAAGGATAAAAAACAGTGAATGTAAATTACATTTTGTATAACTTCTTAAATTTTGTGTAGTTTCTGACATTTTATGTGCATTGTCAAAGTAATAAATGTATTTGGCCATACCCCATTCATGTCCAGAATTGAACATACATTTTAATTTCTCTTTATTAACAAAGCTCTGAACTTTTACTGAAGTGAGAGCTTGTGTTTTTTGTAATATGTCATTCAAAATATTTCACAAAATTTATAAATAAATATTGTTTTATTATCACAATTTTAATGTAAGTTCTGTTCAATTCTGGACTTAACCGGCCCTTTGGTAGGGGATTTTAACACATACACACACAAATGTAGTCTTTTACACTCACTGGTAATAAAAATTATTGATGCTGGTTTCACGTCAGATAGTCTCTTTTAGTAGCTTTTTCTAATTTTTTTTTTTTGTCTCTTTTTTTAACATTTTAGTCTACAAAGTCGTCTTTTTTTAACTACTTGCCTGTACCTATCACTGATTCGTTACCTATAGCTTAAGGTATTCTGTGGTATTAACATATTCCTCATAACTAAATAAATCTAGGTTACAATGACATTCGGCTATAACGACACAATTTTTCAAGTCCCTTGGATGTCGATATAACCGAGTTGTACTCTATACAATTCTTTACAACTTTGTTTTACAGAAGAGTGGAAGTCATCTTTTTAAAATTTGAAACTGTTAAAGTTAATACTTCTTTCACTTAATAGGGCATATCAAAATATTAGAAAACCAACAATAGCATCGAGAAATACTTTTCAATGACTGGATGTTATACGTTTTTGAGCAATCCCGCTTCATCGGAATCAAGTCGAACTTTCTCGCGCTTTTTCTGTCACTTCTCACTACTTCTCTTTTGAGGATTATGCTAATCAGAGCCAGTCGGTGTATGAGGGATGAACTATAGAGTATACACACACCCAGGCAAATTCTCCCTCGCTCTCCCCCCCCTCTTCCTTTCTCTCTCCCTGACACCAAAAATATTAGGAAACCAAGTATTATTATATGGTGGTTTTAAAGGATGGGCTAGCGGTTTGAAATCTCATAAAATCAGGATTGTATCCTATATGGGTCCGTTCATTGACCGATAGTACCAATTGTGCATTGCATCATCCTATTTTATGGCTGTATGTGGGTATCTGTATGAATGTGTGACTGGATAGTCCTCCATAAGCCAGTGGACAGGAAAATTGACAATGAAGAAAGAATTCCACTGCTGTCCCAGAAACTTGAGACGATGAGCTTCTTTTTTAGTGCGGAAGAGACCATGCTAGCCGTCGAAGAACTAAATGACAATAAAATTTCTCACCAATTGATCTTTTATTTTCTGTCCGCTTCTCCTCAACATTTAAAAGCAGGAAACTTTCTTGAAAGTGTCTTTGAATACTCAAGAATCTTTTTGTCGCAGTTTTTTATGTTCAAAGAAGGAAAATTATTGATTGGATTTTGCTTACCCTGCTTATTTTTTCTTCAACATAACGCAAAGTGAGTGTGAAAAGAACAAATATAAGATGGGGTGAGTGGCTGAAATTGGACACTTTTCTGTTTTGATTCTTTTTGTGTGTACGAATGTTTTTATTGAGTACTCAATATTTCTTAAACCGTTATGAATTCCTTCTTCTATATTTCTATAATTTTATATATCAACAAATATAGATGGGTTGCTACCAGAATTTCTCGATACGCTCGATACCTATTTCTAATCTTCGATACTTGACAATATTTCATATTACATACATTTTTTCACGTTGTATTTCAATCAGTGGCGGCTCGTGCCTACAAAAACTGGCGGTTCACAAATTTTAAATGTACATACAGTACTTCTAAAGGAAAAAAATCATTAGAATGCTTTTACAATTTTAACAGAACTAACTAAAAACAGTTGCAATAGAAGACCTAACTAGCAAAACATCAAGCTCCCGTGTATCTTTGAATGGAATGTTTGCTTGCCTGACGAATTACTAAGTTATTTATAAATCCGGAAACACGTGAGTATGCATTTTTTTTAGTTTCACCTGAAAGCTGCTTAGATCCACTTGGGATAATATGCGATTCAGGTCATGAATTGTGTTAGAGGATCTTTATGCATTATCTAAGATATTAGTTTGCAAATATATATATATATATATATATATATATATATATATATATATATATAATTTTACAGTCATGCCGCTTAGTTAGAACGACGTAGAAGCTTCTCCTAGTCTTCTAACAGAAGGAGTTTCTTTGTACAGGAAGTCAGCCGTCCTTTCCTTCATGGTAGAAAATTGGTAAATCTATTTATGTTCTAAATTTGAGCCTTAAAAATTCTAAAAAATCTTTACCTCAACTCGTTTGCTTTTGTTTTATCTCGAGAACAGGAAGAGAACTTCCCAACTCTTTGATGTTACATTTTTCTTCTGATGTTAATGAAAAATTGTTTTGTTTATGAAATTGCGCGGAGCGATTACCTGGGACCGCCACGATTTCCTACAAAACATGCATGCCTATTCTATATGCCCGGCATATTATATTGCGGTTCTTCACTCTACTTCACTCAACAACATGCAACAGCTATCTTGATTAGGAGGTTTTTCCTCAGCCACACCAGACACATACCGTGATGGTACCTTCAACTTTGGCCCTGGTCGACACTTCCTGCACCCTTTCCTTTCCTCTATTCCGTTTTGAGCCTTACATGCCAGAAAGCCATAAATAAAATTTAAATTCAAATTCCTTACCAAGATCAACACCGTTTGTTGAGTCGATTTAACACAAGAGAAAAGTGATGTCGCCCTGGGACACCGAAAATATTGAATTAACACATCCATTTTTTGCAGTGTGGTCTCCGCTTATAAAGGATTCATAAACTAAAAGAGTCGCTGTTGTACATTGCGAAAATTCTTGTATTACATGACTGGATATGAGTAACCGGGTACTTCACGTTAACATATTTACACAGTAATTCTGCCAGACCCCCCAGTGGAGGATATTTACCCCCAAAATCTTGACAACATCCCCAACTTAAAAAATTTGGGGGATGTGAAAAATCGATAGAAACCGCACAAAATTTCACTTACAAAGTTACACCCTCCCAAATTGACTTTATACCCCGCAAACTGAAAATCCTGGCGAAAACCCTGTTTACGGAATTCTAGAAGAGCGTTTACAGATTAGCTAAATAACGCCTTTTTTAAAAGGCAGATTTTCTCGTCAAGATACCCTCATTCTCAACAAAAAGCAAAAAATGATTTCTGAAACTGCTTCTATTTGTATTTCCAGCATAGTTCCAAATCCTGTCTTTATGACTATTTCTACAAGAAGCAAATGCGCAATACATACGCGCATATCATTTTGCACTGTCTCTTCAAAATGGTAATTTTAGTTTACTTTACCACGGCGAGACTCTACACTAGAGTGTGTCGTGACTTTACTCAACAACACACAAGAAGCATGCCTATTCTATATACTAAAGAAAAGAAAAATATTTTAAATTTATTTCTTAAGTTAAAATAAGGACGTATTTGTCTCTTTAGCTGCGTCCATTTAATTTCCATTGTGCTTTGCGTCAGCAAACTAATTCTGCTGTATGAGTGAACTATCTCCGAAGATATCCGAACAGAAAACCGAAGTAGTTGTGCTCGCCTGAGCTGGCAAGCTGTGCAGCGAGATCTTACTTCCCCGTTGCGCCCTCCCAGCACCGAAGAGACCATGCCGCCTCTCTTCACCTCCCCGAAGAAGTCTGTTCAACCGCATGCATCAGGTTCATTTTTGAGTACAGCGAAAAGCCAGAGCGGAAATGAAAAACAACCATAGACTTATACACTGTTGAAGACGTTCCATAGACTAAAAAGAAAGTGACCATTTTTCACGTTAAACTGGGCAGCACTTCTATAATAGGAACAATCTTTACATTAACAAATTGCATTTTTAGTGAATTAATTTTATTATTACTGCTCTCAAATACATAACGGTTCAGTGAACCATTGAACCCAAGGCAGGAACCGCCGCTGATTTCAATGTATTAAATAATACATGCATTATTTAAAATTTAAATGCAAATGTATTGCTTTCCTATAATTTAACTCTGTCCTGTGTTGTAGATGCCTTTAAGAAGTTTAAGATGTAAGTTATAGATCTAATGTTCTACCATGGGATATTTACAAAGATATTTGTGTCAAAAAATATCAGGTATAGTACATAATAGTACTGAGGCCACATTCAGTTTTACATAATAGTACAGGCAGCTTTGATGCTTGCAAATTCTACACTTTAGTTATTTCATTTTACTATTGTCTAATTGAAAAAAAGTTACGATTGTCTAATTAACTAGCAGGAAAATTATTCTTGTCCCGTCCAAAACTCGAACCCATGTTTCTTTTGCGTTCATTTAGAAAGCAAACGCCTTAACCGTGAACTATTTTAACAGCTGAGAAGATATTGCCAAGATTTGTCTTAGTAAAACACCACCAGATTGAGTCACCCCAAGTGGATCATAGTTAAACAAACTTACTGCTTGTGTAACAAATTATATTTATTTCCGTCTGCGCAGTTGTTTTCGTAAGAGAACAAGTCTGTGGTTGCTTTTTCTAGGTTTTACACTGTCTTTCTTCCAGAAATTCTCGTTTAAATCCACAACGTATATTTTTATACGTGTAAAAGCAGTATAGCAATTCTATTGGATTGGATTTCTAGTGGATCGAATAATGTTTATAGTTAAGTTTGTTACGGATACTTAAAGCGGTATGGAACTAATTTGAAAGAGACACTATAGAATTAATAAAGTTGGTTGGAAATAATAGCAAGTGTGGGATCCAAAATAGCTCTATCACCTCTACCAGTACGTAAATACTAAGTTTGGTGCGGATATATCCAACGGTATGGAAGAAATGCTAAAGTTTTGAAATTGATTGATAATATTGATGAAACTGGCGCATGAAGTCTCTCTCTGATCCAAGCCAAGTTTGCTGCTAATCTGTCTAATGGTGTTGAAGCAATTCGAGATATTACATTCTTGAAATTGGTTAACAATACTGATAACTGTGACGCCTACGGGACCCGGAGTACCTATCTGATCTCTCCCAGTACGAAAATGCAAAGTCTGATGCTGATATGCCTAATAGTATGGAAGGAATTTAAATATTGATATTTTATAATTGGTTGGCAACACTAATAATTGTGATTCTTGCTGCGTCTGGTTACCTCTCTGATCTCTCTCAGTAACTAAATACCAAGTGTTGTGCTGGTTCGTATAATGGTATAGAAGCTATTTGATTTTTTGTAACTGGTTGGCAACAATGATAACTGTTCACCCGGAATACTTTTATGGCCTATCTCAGTACCTAATGCTTATGTACGCAAAATTTGGTGTAAATCAAAGGGCGCGTGTAGATTCGTATAAGTAAACAGGTTGTAGAATTTGAAGTTTTAAATAAGTTGGCAACACTGAAAATTGGAGTTTGGGGGACGTGTGTCGACTATCAATGTGTATGCCAAGTTTGGTGTGGTTACGTCAAACTGTGTGCAGGCAATTAAAATTTTGAATTTTAAAAAATTGTTTGGCAACACTGAGAACTTGGCGAACCGGATATCCAGAATGCCTCTGCGGCCAGAGTACTTGGGAACATATACAGGCATAAAGACGAACACTAAAATACTATTCGTGAAAATCTGTCCAGTATAAATTGTTGGGCGACTGGACAAATATTCTGCGTAAGAACTTCCGTAAGAAATAAGTACCTATACATAGGGAGATTATTTCGATGATCTTTTATTGAAAGTTGGTAAGGGTGAGAGGGTTTAGAATGCTTCTTAACATTTGGAATAAATACGATCATTAAAAAAAAATGCAAATCGGTCCAGTAAAAATCCGTGGTAATATGTTTAATCTGTGGTAAAAATTGCTGGGCAACTGGACAAAAGTTATACCAAAAGAACTCCCATAAGAAATACATGTGGAGACAATTTCGTTCTCTTTTACTCTAAGTTAGTGACGAGGAAAGGAATGCGAATGCTTAGTAACATATTGGTTTCATGCTAGGCGAAAATACTGGCATTTTACAATAAAAACTATGTATCAATACAAATCGATCCAGTACAAATGGCTGGACTACTGGACAAAGATTTGATTAAACCATTTTAAATATATAGATATTTCTGGTTTGCAACAACCCAAGTTTGAATTTAAAAAATCTAAACTATTTAATTTAATTAACGGAGATCATGGCAAATAAATACAATTTAATTGTATGTTTGAGTATTAAATTAAAAACTATTTAATTTACATTATTGCTTGAAATTAAAAGTAATAAATTATTTAATTCCATTATTATTAACAATGAATTGAATATTAATTGGGAGTGTTATTGGGGTAAATAAAGGGAAATTTGCAATTTTGGATTTTCCACGAAATTTTGATGTCCACGAAACTTCATGCCAAATTTCAGGATTCAAGGCCAACGGGAAGTGTCTTAAAAGCTCCCGAATGAACGGACGGACACATCCAGACAGACACAAAAATAGAGATTTTATATTTATGTAGATTACCAACTACTATTAATAAAATTGAACAATGTATTGCATTTTTAAAGGAAGTTCATAAAATTTGTTAATAAATTGTAACTCTTTGTGAATATCTTCAATGTCTGTTCAGATAGGACTGCATATATTTCACATATTTTAGCAATATCAAATTATCTGTTCATGCATGCTTACCTCTTAAAATTTTGAACGTGATAAGATCAACACCATTGTATTTTATATGATCTACTAGACACAAATAAGTATTATCTAATTTTACTGGTTCGCTGCAAATTATTACATTTATTTTAATATTAATTTGTAATTTTGTAGATTTTGAAAGGTCGTTTTATTTTTAGTGGTTGTTATTCCATTTTAACCTAGGAAGTTGAAACAGATTCCATTATCAAGTGGTCCATGATTCAGCTTCAAGTACGGGCGATTCTTTTTAACTAAATTGTTGTGTTGAGACTGAACGTTGCCATGAACAATTCTTATGCTCTTTTTAAAGGAAACACAGTGTACAATTTTGACGATCTGACTGGACCAAAATCAATGGAAACTCACAAGTGACAATCCGTATAATTCACATCTCTAAATCTCTTAACGTTTTTCAAGGACAATTTAGAAGTTTTTTTTAGAACGTTTCAATGTGTTGTTGTGGGGAAGGGGATGCTTACATTGATGTTTGCCAGACCACTCGTGAAAAGGTTTTGACAGTATCAAGAGGATATATTATAGTTTACGGTAGAAAATTTTAAAGGGAATGCAATTATATATGGCTGGAGTAACATTACAACACTATTCAGCACATTTAAATTTAATCATATAGACCCAACCATTGAACCCTGTTTATGTGGATCCCGTTAATCAGGATTTCCGTTTTTTTTTTATTATTATTAGTATTATGAAACATATACATGACAGTTCCCTAAATGCAGCCGCGCTCTAAAGCAACGGTTGTCAGTCGCATCAAACTCAGATTTTTTAATGAAATGAATGATGTAACGCCTAAGTGAACTTGAACTTATACAATAAGAACGTCTTTTGCTTTCCACTATTACATGGTTGTAAAAGTATGTAAAAATGTGCAGTTAAAATAAATTGGTGTACTCTGTGTTATTTATGTCGTTAACTTTTTTTTTCTTTGATTATCCGGATTGGTGCTGGTCTCGTTTGAGCCAGACTAAAATAAATAAATAATATGGTATTTTTCATTCAGTATATGACTCTCAAATTGACTTTTAATTTGAACTGATGTTTGACCTTTTAGGCATAAGTCTAAGACCGGGATAAGGGAAAGGATGCAGGAAGGTATCGGTCAGGGCGTAATCCCGGCATTTTTGCCTGGTGTGTGAGTGGACTGTTTGAGTCCTTTGTGTAGTAGAATTGCTCAGATTGGACAATAAAAGGTTCAGCATTTGAGTTTATTTTCTTTTGTTGAACTTTGTTGTGATCGGAGAAGACCAAGAACATAGAAGGCAATCTTGATGTATTCTCGCAACATGTGATCCACGGGCGCTTGGAGTACACTGAAAGTCAAAGTACACATAAAGTTCACAGTATGTCCCGAAAAAAGTTCACAATATGTTCGTTTTAGCACATTTTTAGTGCATAATATATGAACTTTTCGTTAGTATGAACTACGCCACCTTTTTAGTGAATAATATATGTACTTCTGGTGTCTGGTACACAATTTATTCATAAAAAGTTCATTTAAAATTGGCAAATGCACTAAAAGTATTCTAAAAACAAAGTTTAGATAATGTAAACTATAACAAATATGAACTCAATGTGTACAAAATGTGCACCGTGGGCCAGAAGCTAATATAAAGACGCATTGAGCACACTAAAAACTTTTTTTCTTCAGTAAGTTCACATACGTTCACATAAAATTCATTTTTGGTTAAGCTTTGTGTGCTTTTTGTGGCCAGAGATTTTCAGTTTACTAACGATTGTTGCCGATCTCTTCAGTGATGAGCTTTGAGACTGAACACGGCATATTCAGTCAGAATTTTTATTAAATTTCTACACAATAGTGCCAAACAGACATCAGAGCAGACGGACTGAGACCCAGTCTCCATGTGTAGTGGTCAAGGTCGCAGACTTCAGATCGCCACTGGGAGTGCACGCTTGTTTTATCTTGTTGTCGGCAATTGTGACTGAGGTTTTTCAGAGTATCCCTCAGTTCCACAAGGCGAACCGCAGCTAAAGCACTGGTTACCAGAGTTGAAACCGGGTCACTTTTAATGACCCTGCCTGACCCGAACATAGGTGACCCTGTCCGAAACTTGACCCGCTCTGGGAAACATAATTAACTGGGAATTTTGGCGTCATATTTTTCGCGATCTGGGGCTAGCATCTCCTGTCGTGTCACCTCTGAGAGAAACTCTGTTCAAACACAAGGAAGTACTTTTGTTACCGGGTCTAAATCGGGTCAGACCGGGACCGAAGTCTAGACCCGGTGACCCAGTCCCAAACTTGAGCCAAAGGACCCAGTGACTCGTTTCAGCTCTGCTGCTTACTGCTCTGTTCTTTTCTACTACGCTTATTCCTCAGGCATTTGACGATCCAGCTCAACTGATTCCTTATAAATGTCCCAGGTAACAAAAATCTTGTTGGCCCAACGAAACCATGATTGCATGTTTTAACGTATTTCAATACGGTTCGACTTATGTATTATTTGGCCGTAGACCTTCAAAGCTATGCCAACGTAAGGCGAACTATATGGAAATTTACTTTTTTAATAAACTGAATTACGTATTTTTAGAAAAAACAAGGTCTGGACCTTTATTCTGTCTCTCTTCCATTACGCGGTTTACTGTCTCGTCTTCACTTTAGAGATGGTATAGAGACGAGACTGACAGTCTAGTTGTCTCGAATTTTTTGGGCAGTCTTGGTCTCGTCTCGACCTGAAAATTCCAGTGTCTTGGTATTGGTCTCGATTGTAAACGTCAGTCTCGTCTCGAGAGCGTCGAAAGACGATAGACTAAAAAGTTGCGTCCCTTGACTCATTTGAAATGGGTGCGCAGGTTTTCCGATCTCAGTACAAGAACCAGAATATTTTTACATTGTTAGCTGTTATTAACGTAGAGTGTTACATTGTTAATTTGGGGGTTAGATTAGAAAAAAATATTGTGAAATAGAGAAAAACATTAAGATTTTAACGTAATTAAGAAGCTGTAGTTAGGATATATAGAATACCAATAAGTGAGATTACATGAAAATATTTGTTATAGAAACGGATCCATGTTACACCGGTAATAAAAATTGCGAAATTAGTAGGTCTACACTGAAAATCAAAGTACACATAAAGTTCACAGTATGTCCCGGAAAAAGTTCACAATATCCTAGTTTTAGCACGTTTCTAGTGCATATTATATGAACTTTTCGTGAATACGAACTACGCCACATTTTTAGTGCATAATATATGAACTTCTGGTGTACTGATACACAATATATGTACAAAAGGTTCACTTAATATTGGCAAATCTGCTTAAAGTGAACTCTAAACGAAGTGTAGATAATGTGAACTACAGTAAGTATGAACTTAATATGTACAAAATGTGCACCGTGGGCCAGAAGCCAACAAAAAGACACATTGAGCACACTAAAAGCTCACTTTTTTTCGGTAGGTTCACATGAGTTCACAAAAGGTTCATGCGTGTACTTTTTGTGCCAGGAGATTTTCAGTGTATAAGTAAAATTTAAGTTTTGCTACTTTTAAATTATATTTACATTGACCGAATAACCGTTACGTTGAAAATGAAAATTGTAGACTTTAGTCGAAATTTTCTACCATAAATAAATGAATGTAGACTATATTAAAACTTTTCCGAATCATTTCTGAGAAAAGCTATGCGACTATAGCTGCTTGGGAATTTTAAGTAATTTGGCTAATAAAAGGCATACATCATACAGTTCTCAGGAATGTTGGGAGCGAAAAAAAAAAGTGTCTGAAGGAGATTTGAACACACGTTCCTTGGTTAGAAGTCAGCGTTGTTCTGACTGTTCTAAATTTCCAGTTGAAAGGAAACAATATAGTGTGTTAGAATTACGTTGGCTGAATCCCGAAGACATAAACTAAGTTGATCCCACGACTTACGCCACATTTTAATGATTTTTCTAATTTCCGATGAGGGTTCGGAATTCTATTCACTCAAAATATTTCCCATTTCTACCAAAATAAAAACTGACAAAATGGTAGCAACAAACTCTTGATCAACATTGCATGCACAGTTAGGATAAGAAAGTTCTCGCAGAACTGAAATAGGAAAGTATGCAGATAATCATACGAAAAGTCTGATTTTGCCTTCGTTGCAATGAAACAACATGAAATACTAAAAATTGTGCGAAATCTTCCGAGAAATCCTATAGGAATGTTTACAAAATATTTAACTGTATATAGTAGATTGACTACACAATGCACTCACTCAGTTTGAGCGTTGGTAGCAGCTGTTGCTGCGTGCGCGTCTTTTGGCCGGGGGTACGCTGATTGGGCTTTGCAGCTGTTTGCTGATTGGCTGGGGTCTTTTTGTTAAAGGAACATCGCTATTGTTAATAAATAGTCTATTGTTAGTCATGGCAGTGTCAAGAACATGGGAGAAGATTTCGGTTCCCGAGAAGTATTTACGGGAAGCCGAGAGTGCAGCCGAGTTGTTGGCGGCGTCCGAGACTCCTGTTGCCCGCAGTCCTAGTCTTGAAGCTCTCGCTGGTGACTTGCAAGAAGTTGGTGAAATTGTTGAGGAGGAGGACCCCAAGTGTGGGTGTAAGAAAAATTGGATTGACGAGCGTTGCATCCATAAAGCAATTACTTCATGGATGCCTGAAGAGGAAGCTTTAATTTGTAATGGCTGTTTTTTTGATATGGGGAACCAGATGAATCATGAATGTGTAAGCTGGAACTTAACGGATGGTGAGCGTGAACAGTTTTTGGTGGATACAGCATGGAGTACAATGTTACATCCTGGAAATCTAAGTGAGATTTTCAACGAGTACGTGAAATCTCATCCAGGCACTGGACATTTAATCATTAAATTTGAGTATGGTGTACGTACAATTTTGAAGCGGAAAGTGTGGGAGTTGCTGGACGAGTTGCTGGAGAAGGACCGGGAGGCAGGATACAGATACCGAAGGAATCTACGCTTCAAGTAGGAGGAAGATGGCGCATTGTACATTTTGTGGTGGTGTATTTATTGTGGACGCTTGTGTACTACAAACATTTAGAACATATTTAACGGACAATCCCATTTTATGTAATGGGTGTAACCTTAAAGTGACTCATGAGTGTATGTATGTGTGGAACACAGGTTCGGTGATTTTAAAACATTTAATGAATCATATTAATCATCCTGAAGTGTTTCATGAATATTATGAGGTGTTTCAACGCCAAGGTCATGTGAGTATTAGTAAAAATACATTTTTTAAGAAATGTATTACTTTAATGAAAGATAGAGAATTCGTAGCTCAGTTGATTCCCACAATTATAGAACAGCAGTTTGCTAGTGCTGATCAAAGTGTAAGTGGTTGTTCAAACCAGTACGTCATTGATATGCAAGGTTTTAAAATATCCAGTCATGAATTTATTATTAGAGAATTTTGTCTGATGGCTTGTGATGCCAGCATGCTATTTCACTGTATGGTTAATCTTCCCTGTGAAATTACAGAATTACCTCTTGGTTATCAAAAACAAGTCGAGTGGTTAACTCAAAACTTTCACGGACTAAAGTGGGAGAGTTCTAATGGATACAGTGTTGCTCATTTACGTAAAATGATGCATGTAATGTGTGAACCTGATGCGATATTTTATTGTAAAGGTTCAGAAAAAGTTGACTGGATTAAAAAGATATTTCAATTGAATATTGTCAAAGATGTAACTGATCAAGGATGTACTGCTCTGAACGCATTGAATTTCAATGTGAGTGTAAAAGCATGTACTTACCATAATCCCATTGAGATGTGTGGTTGCGCATTACGCAACGTTGTCCAACTTCAGTATTGGTTGAAACTCCAACATTCAAATGTCATCGAAGCCATTTCGACCATTTCATTGTAATGCTTTGCATTGTAATACCATGTATAATAATAATAATAATAAATACTATATGATAAGATACCTTGGGTGTTTTTTTTTATTGATTGAAATGAAAACTCAATGCATCTTTTATGCAAGAAAAAAAATTATTTATTTTCTAAATCTACTCTACTACATTTTCTATTTACAAGATGGATTCTGCTTTTTTATCTTTCTTACAAGTTTAAGTACAAGATCATTCTTTTTCAGATCTTTAGTATTGAATGACTTTAAAATATTTAGATTTCTGACTTTAAAATAAATGAATATAATACAGAATAAGCCGCATAATATAGAATCATCATGCTGATATTGAGTTCTGTTCATTTTAAAATATATACAATTGCGGCGTAAGAATTTCATGATTGGTTTTGGTACTTTTCTTCCGAGACTATCAAAGTAAAATCCTCGTCTGTTGTTATCGATGAAGATGGCAACCCAATGGGATCCTCCAGAGGCTGATGGACTCAGGTTCACGATGAGTGCCGCAGGATGTTTTACTTGTACAGGTAAGGTATCAATGGCGTAGATCCCCGTCACTACGCTGGCAGTTTTACAGTCTTTGAGAACAAGTTGCAATAGATCATCAGTCCACATGATGTTCAGGTTTTGTCAAGATATACTGCGACAAATCAAAGTAATTGAGGTAATTGGCGTACTGCCAAGCGTCTTTTAATTCACAGCGATATTTTCCAAATTGATGAAGGTAATGTGCACAAGTCCTTATAGGGAATGATAATTCACTGGATTTCGGACACTGCAGATCTTCGAGATTATTAACAGTTCTTTCAAGAATTGTTTCAAGAAACTTTTGGCGTCTTCTTCCATGAGTATACAGGGATCCAATGTGCTCCGTATACTTGATCACAATACTTTTAAGTTCCTGGTAGGGGATGTCTCCATGATTCCAGTCCAGACCAAAGACGTGGCGAGACAGGTATTCATTGCTAAATCGAAGTCCCAGGCTCATTTCAGTGATGGGAAAGGGATTCTTGAAGATCCAAGACTGGCAGCTGCTCAAATCTACATTGACGATGGCAAGTTCCTTTACGACGAGACCTTCCTCTTCTTCTCCTTGATCGAAGGCCGAAAATTGGATGATGCCCCTCATGGTATCCGACGGATGAATAATGCAAGCAGTTCATTACACCCTCTTTTGTACATGTACTGGCAAAATGTAGAAGTACCCGAGTTACCTTAGATTAGAAGACGGGGCATGATTCACTTAGATGGTATTGTCGGTATAAATGTTGCGATCTTTGTCGATTTGAATGAGGGAATCAAATTGAGCATAGACAATGCAGGTGATGGAATCCTGCAGAGCTTCACTGAAACCTATTTTCAAGTTGACAGGCGCATCTCTGACAACATCCCAAGTGGAGTCGTCCAGCGTATTGGTGGGAGATAGAATAAATGCGAAAAGAGTATAACCTCTAGGATATTCATTGAAAGTAATGGTATGTCCAGCATTTTGATGGAATATGCCGGTGCCAGAAAACAAGGTATAATAACTTTGAGTATATAATTGATTTGCGAAATCGGGAGTTAATGGAGTGGGAGGGTAAAATTTTGAACCAACTTGAACCTGGAGATTATTAAGATTAAAGTGTTGGAATTGAAAGGGATTCTCATGGTATTGTCCATTGAATGCTGTATTTGAAACGAAGCCAATCACAAGACCCTTTGGCACATTACCCAGGAATATATTGTCTAGATTGTGGGAGGTTACACCTTGAGGAATGGTATGCACGCGTGTCTCTACGCGTGTCAAAGGCAATTTTGCAGTATCTTTAATCATATAGCTATTTAACTGAAGTGCTAAATCAGCAGAGATATCCATACGACGTACGTATAATATAGCTTTCTCCAATTCGAGTTTAAACCCAGCATTTTGAGCGGCCATTAAGCAAAAGGAATCTTTGCTACGATATAATTTAATACGAAGAGTAACTTTATTGGGAAGAATACGTTCGATCCCAGCAATGTCTGTGAAAAGTCTACCATACATTTCAAACGGGGAGCTTCCAACAATGAAAGCACCACGGTTTTGAAATCCTGTGTTTGCATTACCTAGAGTATTAAATTGCCCTGCGGTATCTTTGTGCCATAGTGCAGTAGTTAGATGAGTATTTGCAGCATCCTCGGAATAATTGAGTAACGTTTCCAGATAGGCACGATAAGGATATGTTCCATTGGAAGATGAAATTAATTTATCATTTAAGGAAATATCAATTTGACTGAAGAGGGAATGCATGAAATTGTTGATGGGTGCAACAATATCGCCTGCAACGGCGGGTGGTCCTACTTGTGGTGCTTGTAGATTACCTCCATTTGCAGTAACTACTTTACATTTCACATAAAGATAGATATGTGCAGGATGAATATATTCTGCAGTGTCTCCGGGAATGACAAATTCAATGGGTCCTTCGGATGTGAGGGTGGAAATGGGTCGATATTCAACCATACGCGAAGACTCAATGGCTGTTTGAGTCATGGGTACTGAAACCAAATCAAATTCATTGGAACAGCACTCTTTACTTCCGGGTGTAAGGAATGACATATTTCCTAGCTAAAGATATCCCTTGGTTTACCAGAACGTTTACGGCGTTTCCTAGGTGGTCCAATACGAACAGGAGCTCTTCGTTTGCGTGCCCTTCTCCTACCACTTCCAGCAAGCAACTGATTTATTTTATTTTCAGCTTTTGTCTTTAAAGTGGTGCCTGCTTGTCGAACTCTGGCTTTGACTGATTCCTTAATTGGACGATTTTCCAATACATCCCCTGCAACTTGTATTCCTGTGTGTAGTGCCTGACGCCCTAGTGCTTTTGCTCCTTGTTTAATAAACGGCATAGCATAACGGAAAAGACCTCGAAATAAACTACCTATTCCATGACCCCGTTGATAAGCAGGTCCTGCGAAATAAGGTATGCCGCGTCCTCGATGTCGTACTTTCATTTTGAGAGACGCGTAAAATGAAGTGTCACGGTCAATGTCCCGGATGCAAATGGCAAATCTCGACCTGCATGGTCCTTTAGTAGTGTTTCAATGGTGTCAAAATTTAATTTGGCTAGTGGGAGATAATGCACGTTTTGAAAGGTGACAGTTTGTACTTTACCATGATTTGTATCGGCCATGGCGACAATGCGTAGCAACGGTGCTTTAGTATCCCCTACATACTGAGGCTGAATAATATCAGTATATACAAATACTTGTTGAGGGTATCCAATATCCAAGTAAGGTTGTTTTTGTGCTTGTTTTATTTTCATCAAATCAATATTGGGTTCAAAACCTAGCTGTAATGCAAGCATAGGAGAAAGGTACAAGGATGAGATAATTTCATCTGTGTTCACCTGGATGGTGTTTAAGTGCTCAAAGCGTATGGTAGGTGTAATTTTATTAAGTTCATCCAGTAATTGAGGAATTGTGGAATAGTATCCTGGTGTAATCTTATTTTTTACCTTTTCCCCGTCATGTAAATCAAACCATATGATATTTTGTCCATCAAGTACATTATAGCATGTTAGAGGAATATGGATTTCACTGAGGCCTACCAGCCATGATGGATCATTTAAATGAATACGATGATTTAAGATGTTTAGGAAATGTGATGGTTTATTATTACTATAAGTTTGAGTACTTGCATTGGAAGTGAGGGTAATGTAGAAACTATCCTCTGTACTTTCTGAAATCATATTGGTTTCCGTTTAAAATGAAGTGTAATGCTTGAAGTCCCAAACTGGAATGGTAAGTTTTGGCCGTGTTCGTCTTTTAAGTCTACATGAAGAGTATCGAAATATTTCTTTTCTACTTTAACATAGTGAGGACGATCAAATACAAGAGATTTGAGTTTTCCATACTGGTACTCATGAACACTGATTTTACGAAGAAGTTTTCCTATCATAGGGTGATCCTTGACAAGATCGAGGCAAACATTAATTTCAGAAGGAATAGTATGTTCTAGATTAGTAATAAACTTTCCAGAAACTGTTTTAAACAGAGGATCTTTTTCCTCCGCAGATGGAAAATGATGAATGCCTAGTTTTTGTATATGAGAATCCATCGTGTATCCTAATATGTTTTGTAAACCGCGGGTCATCCCTATCACGTATTCCTTATTACGTTGACGCCGATACCTAAGATAAAATTGATTACGTCTTGCATTATAGCGAAAGTTAAAGACCATATCACCTTCATCGCCCTTTTCCCTAGGATCAATTTGAGGATCATTTTGATAATGTTCCATATCATCAACCTTAGTTTGTGTAATGCCTACTTCATCAAGTAATTTGGAAAGTAAATCATTCTGTTCCCCTTCTCGTAGTTGTCTAAAGGAATTGGTAATGGTATTAATGATATTGGTAATAGAATCATAGTATCCAGCCAATAATTTTGCATTGTACACCACCTCCTTTTTCTTTCCCTTAATGAATATAATAATTTCCTCTCCCTTTTGAATATTATAAAAGCTCCAAGGAATAGAAACATTGCTTAGACTTACGGCCCAATCTCCCGTCAAATGAAGAGGTTGACAGAGTTTTGTAGTGTAAGATGAAGTTTTATTGTTAAAAACATGT